>CABFVX010001845.1:28823-67668 GCA_902151425.1 Timema shepardi | reverse complement strand
TATATATATATATGATTCGTGCTCAAGTGTCTTACCGCCCGTCCGAGCTATCCACATATCCACATTAAGAGACAGGGAGGAGGGAGAAAGAATTTAAAGAAAATCAAATGTACACGCATTTGCGTGGAGGAATTGTGGAAAACATTTAGGAAAAGAAAACCCCCGTATTAACGTCCGTGATTCGAACCCAGACTTCTCCTCACCGGCAAACTAGACGAGACTGGCACTTTATTCACCGCTACGGGTATAGAAACTAATTCAATATACAAGACATAAGTTCAATAAAACTCTAAATGTAACGCCGGAGGGGGCTGGGCGGGTTAGAGAACTTGTAAATCCCACGAATAGGAATCAAAATAGTACAAAGGTATCTTCGCTAAACTCAGTAAATTTACAAAGGAGTGTATCTGACAGCCAAGTTTAGTAAAGGAGGAGTTGTAGAATAAAACAAGCTCGTAGTCCTAAACCGTAAACCAAAAGTTTTCCACTTTGCGAGTGAATTGTTGAAAGCGCCCTAGAAATGTCGCAGTCGACATTCAGCCTAAATATCAATTCCAAGCTTGCACAGTGTAATATCACTTATTAGCTGAGCGGACAGATTTCAACCAAACTTTATACACGATTCCAAATGGACTTATCAGGTTTATATTAGAAAGTGAAAACAATTTTGCTTGCGTGCTCCCTGTATAGGGGATCTAGTAAATACTGTCAAAATGTAAAAAGTAAAAACAATTTAAGACGATCATGCTGTTTAATTTATTTAACGAGTGAAAGTTTGTGGGGGATACGTCTCACGATGACCTTCTAACACATTAATAGATGTGATTCGACCTTTCCAGAGTTGTGCTTTGTACCTCATAGAGATCAAGTTTGTTGGGTAGGGAGGGGTTGGAGAGAAATAAACCCTTACATGTATAAAAACACGGTTTCTAGCGTTAATTACTACATTTGTTTGTTTATTTACTTTTTAGGGCATTCCCCTGATATCTTTAACTGCAAGAAATTGGTAAATAGGTGCAAACTACTGTAATTATTAAACATAAATTAAGTTTTTTTTAATGATTTGGGGAGGGGGAGGTTGAGAAATAACTGGGAGCACCGCAAACGAGATTTGTCCAGGGTCCCCCATCTTCTAAGGGCGGCCCTACAGAGTTAATATGCGGAAAACCGCACGGGTAGTAAGGTGCGGTGAACAACAAATAAAGAGACGACTCTATGAATAGTTTGATTGGATGAAGTTTGTTCGTCCGACACACAGTTGAACTCGCAGGAATAGTGTAACGGGGAATCCCCTTGACCCAACTAGACATGATTCAGCGGGTTCTAAATGTCGAGCGACTCATTTCCACTATCGCAGGTCAGACAAGAATATACGTGTAGCCAGCCAGGTTTTACTATGAAGAACATTCTGGTAGGAAATATAACCTTTCGAAGGGTTATTCGTAAGAAAATCGAACTATACGTCTATAATATTTAATAAAGCCAGTATATTAATAATGGCTCAATTGATGTGAAAATCATACACACAGAACTGTCACATAAGCACATGAATTGAAAACACTAAGTATTCTAATGAAATTAGCCCTACGTATTTTTCCAGCCCGTGGTATATAAGTTTTTATAAATCTAAACTTTTTTTGGCGGTCTGATTTGTTTATAAAAAATCAGAAACATTGTTAAGAACCTCTTCTAATATTCATTGAGCATTATGTAAAAATACAATAGTAGCAATTTGTCACCGACATTTTTACATTTTAGGCTATTAATTAATTCAAGATTAATTAAAGTTGTTTTTAACATCGAATCCGATTAGGAATGTCCCCAGAAATGTTATCAAATAATTAATTTGTGTAAACCGAAAAGTACAGTTTAGTGGTCTCCCAGCAAAAAATAAATTAACTCTCAAGAAACTAATACACGCGCTATTTATTAGCACCCACAAGTTCCTTGGAAGGGGCACTATTGTAATGACCTTCCCTCCTGACGAATACAGAAGAGATGCAATTCCTCCCGAACTTTGGATAAGAATATTAGGCTTCTAAAATTTCATAAATTAGATCTTTTCCATCAGTTTACTTAACCGGCCCCGAGGCTAAGAGTCTATGGGTCCCGGGTTCTATTCCCGGCGGATACTGTCACCAGGGTTGTAATAGTTTCCACTGGTTCCACACCCTCTTCAGGCGACCCCTGGACAACGGTACATTGGTACTGGCTAATAATCCCACCAACTGGGGTACGAGTGATTTAGCCCAGACGCACAATATTATATTATTATCAGTTTCCTTGATTATAAATTCCTTAATTTTAATAAATAACATGTGTGGGTAACAAGAAGCATAAGTTCTTCATTTATGATAGAGTCTTAACGTGTTAGAAATTAGTTTCAATTTCACAAAATGTACATCCACTATGACAGTATGTAATTATTTTACATAACAGACTGAATGCAAAACAAGGTTCTTGACTTTATCAGCAAGAAAATACATTTCCCACAATATTAGCGAGCGCGAGGGACCAGACTGATGTGTTCCATAGCCAGGCTACCCGATACAGCGTTTGTGTGTAACTGTACACACGAGCGATTAGAGAGTGGTCTTATCAAAACATGATAACGGGTGATGTCACCAGGTGCAACAAGTAAACAAACAGCTGGCAAAATATAGACTAGTTCAAGAAATGAATAGTTAAGATAACTCGTTACGTAATAATAGCCAACTCATACTATCAAGATAGCTCATTTAAAATTAGGATTATATTTTTAAAAATAACACCATTATTAAAACTCGGTCATCAAGAACCAATTTAACACCTACCGAAAATATAATTAACACTAAGAGGCTCTTGTTTGATCCCGACCAGAAGAAAGGGCTGTTTAGCCGATAATTACCTTTGTGATAATGCACCTTTTAACGCCCCCCTTTTTTTTTATTAACGTATGAAATTGCAAAATCCTAAGACAAAATAAAGTGCCTGAAACTTTCACGCCGTGAGTTTCTAGTGCAAACATCGCTTCAGTGTGTTCAGCTGTTCAAAGCACATCTTCCAATCAAATATTACAAATTTTCACGCCGTGTGTTTCTAGTGCAAACATCGCCTCAGTGTGTTCAGCTGTTCAAAGCACATCTTCCAATCAAATATTACAAATTTTCATGAACCAACATATCAGCCAAAAATTGCTTTTCAGAGCACGCCTTTTCCCCGCCAATTAGTAGTTTTCCGCGTTCATATATATTATAACGCATATCTTTCCGCCAAGTGGTATTAATTCCTACATTTATACACAATCTCACTCCAAATGAGAATGTCCGCCATATTTAAACTTGTTCCGAACCCGGCGCTAATGAGGGGATTTTTTGTTTTAAATTTCATCGACTTTTTCGTACTTAAAATCGTAGTTTCCAAGAATGTTATATGCAAAGCATAAATAAACTTATATTGAGTGTGTTTTATTGAATTTTTAAAGAGTTTAAGACAAATATGCCCGATTTTTACGCAAAATCACACGAATTAGAGATGCAACTAAGAGTGTGTATCGGGTAACTAACTACTTCGTAATTAGAAAATCATTGCACAAATAAATACCCGAGCATTCCAGCGACTTCTTCAAATTATCCCAACATCTCCATAATCTTCCCCATCGCATCAAACAAATCCCCATGCTTTTCCCGGTTTTCTAGATGTATCAACGATTATCACAAACTCGTCCATAGCCCCGCAAAACTTTTTTTAACCTAGCACCCCTCCCCCTCATGTAACACCAAATAGACAGAGCTCACCTCCCTCAAGAGCGTTACGTGGTTTATGGTTGGCCCCTAATTTAAAACGTGTAAAAGCAAAAGTTAATGTAAAGTCGAATACCCTAATCAAAGTTCCAGCGCTTGGAAGCCTTTGCAGCCAATTGTTTGTAATATACTAAGTTCACAGTCAGGCGTACTAACAGCGCGACCAAATTTGGCAACAGCAAACATATATTATAGTTTATTATCTGTGAAAATATGTGCGTGATCGCATCATGTCGAAGTAGCCCCATCCATCAAAGTGTTGTAAAGCAGGTACCAAGCTCCAGTGACAATACAACAGACTCGCATTGTAGCCGCGCTAATCTATAACCAATAAGATTAATGACCCCAGTTATAAACCCAACAATGGACTGGCGGTTATAGATGATAGCAACAGTGTTCGGTGGTAGGTCGCAATAATAATTAATTTGCAATGATTATAGTTGGTAACAGGAAACAATACAGGCTATTGTGCGATATCGCTCGCTGGTCAATGTTACCAAATAGAAGCAGCCCCCCCCCCCCCTCTATATTTCCGTCCCCGGGGCGCGTTCATTTGTAATTAGTGTTGTCAGGGTAATGTGTGCGACAATTTGTTATGGAGTGAATCGACAAACATGAAGTAAGACTAGAGAGAGTGCATTGTTTTGCGCGGGATTCCGTACAGAGCTAGATTATCCGCACACAATACCCGGCCATGACAGCTGTTATCGCCCTCCGCACTGAGAACATTCAGACATACCTCAAGAGAGAGAAGGGGTGATTAATGTTACTCGGGAGTACGCACTGGCATTATCACGTTTGGAGCACAATACGGAGTTACGGCCTGAAACACGCCTCCTTTTATCATACGATACGGCACGGTTGTGAAAAGAAACGGTATATTTAAAATGTTGGGTTAATTAGCTGAATCCATTCCTTTACACAGATTAGACTTGTCAAACGGGTCGCTTCGAACGAGTTTCAATTTACTATTTTATTACAATGATTGTCGAGGTTTTAAGATGGTATGGTTTTAGAATAACATTTTATCAGGTAAAACCAGCAAAAGACAAGAGTATTATTTACATTGCGTGTTGATGTTGCTTTTGAATAATGTAAAAGACAAGAGGTATATTATGTCTATTGACAGTATACATTACATTTTGGACGTTAGGATTTACCGGTAAAAATTCTAAGATTTATTAGTTTTCGAACATTCACATTAACACAGTTATTCACCAAATACAGTAACTCCAAGGCTTCCTTGGTGCTGACTGACAGCTCACAGCTGACTTATGACAGTCAAAATTTAGGTATATATATACCTAATTTTTGACTTTCAGAAGTGACAGCTGCTAAACACATGTTTTTGCAGATCATCTGGTTCGGCGTAGGAATACTTAATTTGGTCTGGTATCTTTTTAAAGCTGTCAGTCAGCACCAAAGAAGTCATAGGGCTACTGTAGATAACTTAATGTTGAAAGTACACACACATACAATATATTATAGATCACTATAGTACATAGTGGTGGATAGGCCAAATGGGCGTTAAGGGGCGTAGCACTTCGAAAGTAAAGAAAATGTTAGCTACAATGATTTTGAACATCCATTACTCGCGGGACCTCGTGGTCGAGTAACCAATGGGAGTTGGAAATATATATATCTTTACCATTAAATCCTTCTTGAAATAATTTACAGAATTTTAAACATAGATGGGGTTGTACGAGCTATGAATTTTATAGCCCAAGACTCCAATAGCATGACCAGAAATTGAAGAGGAATACAAAAATACAACATTGATAATACTTTAGGGGAAAGAAGTGGGGGTTGAACACCCCGTCCCCCCAAAGAGCCCCTCGATATGACCCTGAGAATATATCATAGTACTTATACGTTGAGAAGGAAACAGATTGAAAATCGATGTTTTACCGATTCCGGCATAATCATTCCTTTTGATTAATTAGGAGAGATAATCAAATCTAATCCAACGTAATAATATTCAAAATGTATTTGGCGCTATATATCTGCATGGTGCAACGTCCTTCTTGCTTTATCAGCCAACCAGGCGAAACCTTCTCCAAAGACAAGGAGGGAGAGATGAGGGATGATTGCATCACGTTTTAGAACATTCTAGAAACAAAGTCGAAGGCGGAATAGGTGACACTTATGCGATAGTCATCGACCAGATACGTTCATCGAGACGAAACATATTTTTTATTAATCACATTTAAATCATCCCAGTTCCCTAAGGAGTGAAATAGCGAGTGTGATATTGGCTAGCATATTTACCCTGTCCAGTACAGCAACGATGCTAGTGAACATTTCACTAAAAATATAGAAGTGATTTCAATTATAAACTGATACAAAAAATCCAAAATGAACTATCTCCTCATGTTGTAGTGAGTCCGTGTCAAGAAAGAAATAATATTGCATATATGTTACCTTCCACGGGTAATGAATGAACTGCGAACCCTAGAACCACAATTATGACTACCAAAATGAACTATGAATAACAAGCTTACAAGGTGCACACAAAGGTTTGAGATTGCCACAGTTACATTCTTCCTTCCTGCTTGGGTCCTCTGGTTGTGTGCTGTTGCGGCATGGCAAACCTACGACCAGATTTGATGAACCCAACACACAATGCAGCCAGATTAGTATGTTTATAAACTTTGTTCAGATACTCTATTTAGGATTATGATATATTAAAATTATATCTCGCAAGTGAGGTTAGTGTATTAAATATTTGCTCTTAACTCGTCAGAGATCAATTCATAAAAATTGTTGAAAATGTGCACCAAACATTTCACAGCAGCGCAGGAGTATGAACAGTTTTTTTACTATTATGAAAAAGAAACAAACACCAGACACATCACGACTCACGGACACTGCAAGTCTTACAAATGTAGAGAATCTTAATTTATCTTTTTGTAAGTAAAAATTTTAAAATTAAATTTGTTTGACTTAAGATGGTGAGAATATTGTTTTTGAAGTGCAGACGCCTCAATATTTTCAATTTTTTCCGTTTTTAAAACTATAGCTTGATTTTGCTGTTCTCCCTACGTTCTCCCTATGTTATCACTTAACAGACAGGCATTGTCAAGAAAATAAGTTATGGTATTAGAGATCATTGTCGTGAAACAATTCACGAACTAGATACTTTTTCTTCTCTTATTTTATTTTACCAACACGTATTCCTTTCTGTCCGGACCAAGCGCATATTTATCGCGCTAATGGATAAGAGATGAGAGCGGCAGAATTTAAAGGAAATGTACCCGCGGTTTCGTAAGAAACTCGGTAAAAACGACTGTGTGCAGCCAACCAGAGTAGGTGTGTCCTCGACAAATGAAAGCAATGGTCTCGATATCAAGTCGACCTAACAAATGAAGCCTTGCCATCGCCTGAGGGCGGCGCGTTGGAGATAAGCGGCTTTCCACCTCCGCCCCTTGTAAAGCTTGCTCTCTGACGGACAACGCGGGCCGGTCCTTATTGATTTTCTCTCCCCCAGAGAGCAAGGCAGAAAGGCGAAGGATCGCTCTTGTAAAAGGCCAGAGCAATACAGCAGTTACGCCAGAGGGGAGGGACGGTCGCCGCCACCGCCGACGTCGTTCCAAGGAGATCCGCGCAATTGTGACAAGAGGGGAAGATGAAGAAGGGAGAAACAAGAGTAAATATGTAGTTAACTGCAAGAGGCGACCAAGTCAGAAATAGCGTGAAGATAGAATAGTGCCGCGAGTTGACGTTTATAGTCTTACGATCATTGTTTTATACACCTTAGCTCACTCGCTAGCGAATCTCCCGACTGAATTTAGGGTGCCAAATTCGACGATACCCACTATAGGAAAAAAAAAATTGGGTATTACCATTAACGGCAATAAATTAGTGGCCGGGGACTGTATGTCGTATATGTTCTAAAATTAAGTTAGTTTGCAAGTCGTGTACTTTTATAATAAGTCTGTTCAGAAAGTGGACGTTAAATACTTCTTTTTTAAGTACATGCAAATAAATTAATAATGCCTCCCGTGTCGTTTCAAAACAAAAGCCATCATTTATAATATAAACGGACATTTAACAACATAAAATGTTTTATTTTGTCCGGCAATATAGATTTTCATAGTAAGGGTCTCATATTAAATAAAAGATAGTTTTGCTGTCAAAACTGACAACATTCAACTATATTATTAAAGTTATTTTTAGCAACAAACAAAATGGAGAGTTACAACTATTTTCTTAATACCAAATTCCCTGTATTTTCCAGTTTTTCCATGCAGCTTCTTAGATTGAAGAAAGGAGTTATAAGATGTCATTTTCATCAAACTTGCTAGTGCGAAGTCATTTATCCTACATTTAAAACAGAATGGTTTAAGATTGGTGGGAAATGCCTCTTATGTCGCTTCACAGGCCTTATTTAAGGGGGTAGTAAATAATACATGTTTTAATCAGCGATATTAATTCTTCAGTCCACTTTTTTGTCTATCTAGAGACCTGCTGTTTCAACATTTCAGTTTAATGTCGCAAATTAACCAATATTTCGGTATTTTTACTAGATTTTCCAAAATTCCCTTTTTGTCCAGGTGCGTGGCAGGCCTGAATATATCTACTAACGTTTCTCGATGTCAGGTGAGTCTTTACCTGTAGCTGTTGTGAACTCCCGACAGGAACCCAGCTATCAGCTCAGAGTGAAGCAGTTCGTCCCCCATGTTCTGAACTTGGCCACTTGTTGCAGTCAGCTCGTGGATATGCTAATGTTAGACGCCGAACGAGGAAGGGGAGTGGGTCGGGGGGAGGGGGGAGCTGAACGAAGGCGAGAATCTGAGCAAAGATTAGCACAAATTTCATTCACGATTTACACACAAATGACTTGAGAGAGACGAGTGTTCTACTCAACGGGTGGGGGATTCTCCCCTCTTGAAACGATCCGGACGTGAAAAAAAAAGAAAATATTCTCCGGTTACAACTTGTTGCGCCTGAGAATCGAGAGAAAGACTGTTCAGCGAGGAACGTTTATGTTACGAGTATGTACGAGTACAGTAGTCCCATGGCTTCTTTGGTGCTGACTGACAGCTTTAAAAAGTTACCAGACCAAATTACGTATCCCTACGCGGAATAAAATGATCTGCAAAAACATGTGTTTAACAGCGGTCACTTCTGACATTCAAAATTTAGGTATATGCCTACATTTTGACTGTCAAAAGTCAGCTGTGAGCTGTCAGTCAGCACCAAAGAAGCCATGGGGCTACTGTAGGAAGCAAGGAACGAATATGTCGCAATGACCAGGACGAGTGGAAAGTGAAGACACAATAACTGGGAAGAGAATAAAGTACAAGTCATAATGACTTGGAAGAGAATAAAGTACAAGTCATAATAACTGGGAAGAGAATAAAGTAAAAGTCATAATGACTGGGAAGAGAAGAAAGTACAAGTCATAATTATTGGGAAGAGAATAAAGTACAAGTCATAATGACTGGGAAGATAGGAAAGTGAATGTTCACAATGAATGCAGAGATAGGAAAGTGAATGTCACAATGATTGGGAAGATAGGAAAGTGAATGTCACAATGAATGCAGAGATAGGGAAGTGAATGTCACAATGATTGGGAAGATAGGAAAGTGAATGTCACAATGATTGGGAAGATAGGAAAGTTAATGTCACAATGAATGCAGAGATAGGAAAGTGAATGTCACAATGAATGCGGAGATAGGGAAGTGAATGTCACAATGATTGGGAAGATAGGAAAGTGAATGTCACAATGAATGCAGAGATAGGAAAGTGAATGTCACAATGAATGCAGAGATAGGAAAGTGAATGTCACAATGATTGGGAAGATAGGAAAGTGAATGTCACAATGAATGCAGAGATAGGAAAGTGAAGTCACAATGAATGCGGAGATTAAAGTGTGACTGTTCACTTAGGCGCAATGATGGAGGGCGGTATGCAAGAAAGTGGACCGATAGTGTGGTCCCGAGCTAACCTTGATGCAATCAAGCCCACGCTAGTGTCCACAAAGCATCCACTCAGTCATGTTCTTGCATACGGCTCTAATCGAACATGTGGCAACCGTAGATGTAAGCGCTTCCCAACCCCGTCGTGCCAGACTTGTCAGACTATAACTAATTCTGAGATATCTATAATCATGATTAATATTAATAGCCCACTTGTCGAAAGAGACAAAATAACAATCATAAGTTTGGTGGGTCCTCCTCCATTTAAATGAGCGAACAACAAACAAAATCAATACGAATATATGAAACATCCAGTTAGGACCTTTAGCGCAGGCACGGCTAGTAAGCTCGTTACTAGAAATAAAAGTGTCCCGAACCGGCTATCATGCCCCGAGGTTCCCACGACTCGAGGGACAGATCCATGTAAATGACATCAGATTGGGGGGAAAGACGGCAGCTTTGAGGTTGCCGCCCAAATAACTGGCATACTCTGTTAACAGCGGGCTCAACGAGATGGCATCAACATGGCGGCGGAACTGAACACAGGTTCTGAGCTACTGCAACCTTCATGTCCACCAGCAGTGTATAGTGTGAGTGGCATGGGATCATGTGTAGTGTGAGTGGCATAAGATTATACGTATACTGCATGTTCCATAAAATTAAAGGGAGAGCCTTTTAGAAAGTCGAGACGTGTTTTTTGCGGTGAAAATTGATAACCTTTTACTATATCAATAGTGTTATTTTATAAGTGATAGTAGTAAATCAAAAGTTGCAGCTATATATTCCCTTGGTTTACATATGAATAAGAGAAATTAGATTATAATAACTTGTATCTATCTATTAAAGTCTGGTTTAAAAAAGTTTTTAAATTAAGTTATCAGTAAGCTACCCAGATGATTGTTATGAACAAAATCCCTATAACCATTATAAAAAAAATACCGGATTTTCAAAAAACTGTATTTAGTAAATTTAGCTTAGTCGTTTTTAAGTTAGAATTAAAATCACGATTTCACCTCGAGGTGCGACCATAAGAGCCTCCTATAACATCTAATGTTCTTACAAAATCCATCAAACTATTTCGGATGTAGACCCAGATATAGTCAGAATTGTAAAAATATGATTGCTGTATTTGTTTGGTGCCACATAAATCGTTTAGTTCAGGGATGTGCAAACTTACTTACAGGAGTGCCAAACTTTTAAAAAAATATTTGGCGGGACAAAGATTTGCATTCATCAATTTGTCTTCAAATTTCCTTCTTTTTTTTAATGATAAACACAGATGGTAATACTGACACGAATAAGTTTAAATATATTGAGACTGTATAACATCACAAATACCTCAGTGGCTTTGTCTTTTTTTAAGTTTGTTCATAAGGTTTACATGATGGGGCGTGAGATGAGAGAAACTGTGAGAAGGTGATCCTCATGTAAGAAGACAAATCAGTAAGGAGGTTTCTTTCTAAGAAATGACTACCAAGTTTGGAAACGTTGATTTTGGCATGGTTTTATAAGAAATGGTTTTGTTTGTGTTTAAAAAAATGATTCACAACGCAAACATTTAAATTATTTATCCCGCAGACACTGGCAGGCTGTAGTTTACCCATCCCCGGTTAAGTTATCATAATCACGATATTTAAAATTTAAATGTTGGTTTGCTTTTGACGGATAAGTTGGGTTTGGAATTCAGGCCCAATTCATATTGAGAGCAATATTTCCTCAGAGGTTTTCCACACTCCCTTCACGCAAATTGATATATTTACTCTAAATTCTACCTAGCCTAACCCGCCTCGGTGGCGTAGTTAGCTAACACGCTAGTTTCATGTTGAGCTAGACTGCCGAGAACGGAGAGATCGAGGTTCGAATCTCCTTCGGGTGAACTGGGGTGGGTTTTCCTAAATGGTTTTCCACTCTCCCTCCACGCAAATGTGCGTTCACTTCCTCTATATTCAACGATCCCAATTCCTAACCCATTAGCGTAATTAGTACTTAAGCTTATAATCCGAACAGGTAGTAAAACGTGGTGATAAATAAATGAGGATACCTATCGTAATTAAAATGTGTATAGCCCGTACGGACAGTTAGAAGCGGTGGATATACGTATAAGCAGTGCACATCCAAACCATTTCTCCTTACCAGTTAGAGCAGGCCTTCTCGACCTATGGGTTGCAGAACATTTGAAACAAACAATAAAATCATAAATAATATGCAACTAATCTTTGCCTTCATTTCGGACTACAGTGGCGACATTGCTTGTTGTCACTGTTGTCTCAACATGACAGTGTCTCATCTTGCTCTTTCCTGGCCAAAGAGATTAACAAAAGGTTTGGAAGTGCGTTGTCGTGACTCATTCTAGTGGCTTGTACCTTGACAGTGAGACAGACAGAGATAGAAACACTAGCAGGAAGATTTCAAACATCATCAGTATTAACCAGTTGAGTTCCACAACAGTTCACAAACTCGTGTCACTAAATAGTTTAACCCGGCCTTATTAGCAGTTTGTGATCCATCGTGCTTGGAGCTCTTGCAAGTTGTTCAGTTGTTCAATGTTGCCTGTACAGTGTTAAGCGGTTCAGTTCTTCTAGTATCTCTATCTTACAAAGATGTACTGGGCAAGCAAATAATAAACTGTCGCCAGTTATTGGCTGCCATCATTTCAGAGACAAAATGTAATAAAATCGAAATTATACTACCCATGAATAAGTGGTTAAATTTATCAAAGACTAAGACAGCAGATAATAAAGAGACATCTACACACAAAGTATTCTTCCTATTCCATTGTTGAAGAGCTTGTGTTGCCAGTGGCAATTAGAATGATTGAGATTATTCACTGGCAAAATTATACAGACGAGTTTTTTTTAAATCCACTGTCACATTATACTGTGGGTGGACGAATTTTGGAAATAAGCAATGCCCAGTGTGAGCAACTTAATGAAAGAATTAAAGAAAGTTCGAAATTTGCAATTCAGCTGGATGAATTGACTGACATTACAAACTTCGACCAGCTATTGGAATATGTCAGGTATTGATACGGTACCGTAACAGTGTCCAGGAGAATTTACTATTTTGTCGGTAGTTAGATGGATGTACAACTGTTGAGGCAATTTTTCAAAAACTGGATAATTTTTCAAGGAAGTAAGGCTATTATGGAATAACTGTGTTGGAGTATGTACCGACGGCACAGCGCCAATGACCGGAAGAATAACTGGATTTCAGGTAAAAGTTAAATCTGTCTCTACAAGGGGGGAGTACAAATATTTTTACACTGAAAGATAAAATTCAGGCTTTCAAGAAAAAAAATTAACATTTTGAAGAATTAAGTAGAAAATTACTCACTTGGAATGTTTCCGTATAGAGGATTTTATTGTTGATAATGTGCTTGGTTTTGGCTTGACTGGGCAGATAATAATTGATCATTCGGTATGCTTGGAAAATTTTCAGAAACTGTTTCTACCGGAATTAGACAATAATCAATTAGATTGGATTCAAAACTCTTTTATCGTGGAGATGGGAAATGTGAAGCCTCTCTTTGAAAGGCCGAGAAGAATTCACAGAACGTTCATGTGATTCAGACCTCAAACTTGAATTTTCAAGGAAAAACTCGAAAGCTAATACTGCTCAAAGTCTTAAGAACATCTAGATCGCTATGAGACCAGCGGTGACACATATTAAGCCACAATTCAAGTTATTGTGTCAGAATAAGCAATCACAGCCATCCCATTAAAGGTAGAGGTATTCTTATCTTTTGTCAGCAGTCAGTAAAACTTTCTTTGGTTCATACAAAGTTGAAATTACAAATTAATTGATACATTTTTTATTTTGCATTTTCTAACTTATATCTTGCATGCATACAATACACACACAAAATTAATATAACAAATTATTTGAAGAAATTTTCATTTTTGATATTTTCAGACACTATTTTTTAGTCAACATAATTCTTTAATGATACTTATATTTAAGGTACTTTATGTTTTCGTTCAAACACGGTTTACGCAAAACAGGGTTCCATCAAACGAGGTTCACGCAAAAGAAAAGTACGCGCACAAACCGGTAAATCGACTATATAAAGTATTACTACCAATTTCATTTATGACAGAGTGAAGGGTCGTGAAAAAATGTGTCTGGTCCAAAGGGGTCGCAGAGGAAAATATGTTGAGAAGCCCTGATTTGGAGAACGCCCTGACCAGATTGTAGTGAAGGTCGAAAATAGTGTTACACTAAACTTAAAAATCAAGATCACCTAGAGGTGATTTGTTGGGGATATTTGAGGGTTGGGTGCGGTGGCTAGGAACAAGGTTCCAATAACTAATCATGTGGTACCGTCAGCTGGTCAAGGATACAAAACACTGCTTCCAGACAAGGTAATGAAACGTATACTCCATTCACGGTAGGAATTACTCTCTGTAAGGTCTTTTTTCCTACCAATATCCTACCATATAATAGATTTCTGGTAGGGAAAAGGACATTTCAGAAGACAATTCCTACAGTGAACGGACTTTACAACATCGGCCAGCGTGCACTTCGAGACGGGCGGGAGTGTCTCTCATGCTGCAACATGTCAGTGTTCAAGTACGGTTTCCTCCATCCAGAAAACTTCGTTTTTGCATTCTAAGCTTGTTTTATTTGGGGGGGGAAATCGAATATTGGCGAGTAAATGCAACAAATTTATTTATTTTGTATAAAAGAGATTTATTCAAGACTTCGTAAAATAAAGTTTTATTTATAATTTGTTAATGAAGTGTGCAAACAAATACATAACAAAATTTACATTATTGCGTGGTTCTAAAGTTTACAAGTGTATACATTTTACAAATTGTGTTAGTTTAGAACAAATTCTTGCATTTGAAACACCCAACTAGGATTCAATCCCCCGACCTTTCGGTCAAAATAAGTTTGACTTTTAGCCCACATACCCACCAATTAGGGTAATTTTTCTTCAGTTCGTTTACCCGAATTGAGTGTCTTTAGCACCCGAGACTCTTGTCGACTGGTTTGGCTTCAACCAACAAAATACACCACCTCTTTTGCAAGACTGTATTGCCAGTGACCGGAAGACTCGGGTTTGGATCCCGGTCGGGTGTCCCGGGTAATTAATACACACGCCTGTAGGTGGAATGGAGAAGATGCGAGAAAAGGGAAGTGTTTTTGCAGTTTTTATAGCAAGTTTTTTGACGAAACAAATAAAATATTCCTTCCACACAAACGTAGAGTTTAATTTTCTTCGCGCGGTGATATCAAAAGTTGTTGAATATTTGTTAAGAGGATAGCGGTATTAGATGACAAATGTTTTAAATTAAGAGAAAAAGTTGTCAATTTATGACACCTTTGACACAATCATGTTCAACAACTGTTGATATCACCGTGTGAAGAAAATCAAACTTCATGTTTCTACTGAAGAATATTTGATTTATTTTAAACAAATAAAGTGAAAAAATTGACCTTTTATCGCGTCCCCTTCACCCGAACCTTACCTCAAATGAGTAGCGAAACGCGGTGATACGAAAAATGTCCCAAATTGAAAGTTTTGAAAATGGTGCATTTGCTCGCTAAGAAACTAGGACGACAATTTGATAGACACAGCTTTCCGACATTCGTTCACAACTTTAATTTGATGGTTTGATGTCGTCTTGAGGGCGGGCGGGCAGTCCGGTCCTGTTCCTGGGTGGTATGCGGGCCTAATTACTGCCGGAGCCGATATATCGGCAGTATGTATAGGCCGTGGAACGCGTGGCATGCCGACTATCATACCGTGACCACGTGACCTCATCGGGGATATAGACAGAACTAGGAGGATCCCGACAGTATAGCTTGTTTGGAAAATGTGTCTCTGACCAGATGTCAAAACAGTGGCACGGCAGCCATTGTTTCTACTGTATTAGTTAGTGGTCGTTACGTCATCTCGTTGATAAGACTGAAACAAGTGCTAACAAAATTAATATCTACAGCACCGCATCTTCAGGCTATACGCATATTAAGATAACGTTTAAAGGATAAGGAAGGATTCAGTTTAGAGGAAGTGTAATTGTATTTACGTAATGAGTTAAAAACTATTTGGGAAAACTACTCTTAGTATGGTGACCTGGCGGTCTAGGGGTAAGGTGTCAGACTTCTATGCTGGCGGCCAGGGTTCAATCCTCGGTCCCGGCAAAGATTTATCTGATTACCAAACCCTTCCTTCACCTCTGACAAGACATCTTGTGAATGTGAGGAATGCCAGGCCTCCACCGTGGTTCGGATTACACGTTAAACTGTAGGTCCTCCATTTCATCTCACAATCACCCTACCATTTCACATCAGCGTAAGTGTGTATAACCCGAACGGGTAATAAGACGCGGTGCTAATAATAATACTCTTAGTATACTATTTGGATTCGAGCCCCGATCAGCAGCAGCCCAGTCTATCGCGATTCGCGAGAGTGACGCCTTAGATCATACGGCCACCTAAGCAAGTGGCTCTTCGTTAGTACAAATTAGTATATATTAAAAATATATATATAAGTACACTGCAAGGAGAAATACGCGAGATTTTTCAACAATGTAAAAACACGGGAGATTAAGAAATTACAGAAAATTATATTGTGATTAAATATGAACGGTTTAAAAGAAATTAAAGTTTTAAATGTAAGCCTCTAATAGGGCCGCATGTAAAATGCAGTGACGAGATCTGGAGACAAGGGTTCAATCCCGACCAGATACATTGGAGATGATGTTTACATATTGTTGCTTCCAATTCTTTAAGATACCGCTAAATGCTGGAGAATTTACTTTAAAATGCAGTATCTTCATTCTGCCTTTTATATTAACTATTGAAGGTGATTCTAAACTATCTGTACAAACTAATGGGAGCTGGGGAACGCTAAAACAAACATTGTGTGTGCGTGTGTGTTACTGGAGGGCGCTTTAGGCGTCATTTTGTAGCGCGAACCTCGCGCGTGTCAAAGTTTTCAAAGCGGTGCACACCAATAAATATTCTTTTTAGCACCATGTCTTACTAACTAATCAGGTTATACGCATATGCACTAATTACACTAATGAGATAAAGATTAGGGAAGTTTAATTTAGTGAAACTGTACCTGCATTTGTGTGGAAAATCTTTTTGGAAAAACCACCCACAATACACTTGACAGGGATTCGAACTCTATTCTCCCTATCATGGCAGTTAGCCTAACCCGAAAGCGATGCCTTAGACCATGCGGCCACACCACTATAATTTTTTTTAAATTGATATTCCTGACAGTTTTTAAATTTCCCCATTTCCAGTTTTTCCTTATTTTCCCAGACTGGGACTACAATGTTATCTCAACCAGTTATAGATAACACAATTAAATAGCAATGACTGTTTAATGAATGGATTTAGTTCTCAGTTTTTCTCCAATATCAGTTGTTAGTTATATAAACTAAAAATAAAATATTGTAATGAATAAAAATTATCAAATATTTAATTTTAATAACCACTGATTAGTCAAGAAATTGTGTGGCCATTAATTTACATATTACTGTAATGTGTCAGTTAATCAAGAAATGGTTTTATTGGTAGCTCGTGATAAAATAAGTAGAATAATGTTATCAAGATCATATCAATTAACAATACCCTTAACAAGGACACAAATGATTTGTTGCTATACTTGGGCAATCTGACATGGAATATTGTTGGGGTCCAACAGAAGTGGGTACACAGACAACAGCATCAGTCTCGCCCAGCCTGGTTTGTCAGTGATGGGGGGGGGGAGGTCTAGGTTTAGATCGGAGCTGAGGAGTTTGAAGCAACTTTGGGTGGAATCGGTAAAAATGAACTCATTCGGACTTAAAAAATAAATAAATCCTAATAATATTATAACAATATGTGGTAGCTATATCATTTTAATGTTATAATTTTTTTATTCTTTACGAGCAATATATGTAATTTGGATTGACAACTGTATTTAAATATAAATTCACAATGACAAAGAAGCTTCCCATAAAGTAATTTGTCTTGGAGCATTTTCTGTGCTATAAATTTGCTATTACTAGTTAATATACTTTAGACCTTTCTCAAGAAGTCAGAGTTTAAGGCTTGGTGTACGGACTTCGCAGCCCTGGTTTGGATCCTAGCTGGTAATAAATAGGGGGGGGGGGGCCTGTCAAAAGAGTACACTTTCATAAAAAAAATTAGATCTTCCTCACCAGTTAAATGCAGCAAGTCCAAATTGATAGCAAGACATGGGTCATACAAAGGTCAACTTTATAAAACAAATTTTATGACATAAATTTCTCACCATATCTGTCGACAACACCCAGATGTAATATTTCCAGTAAAATTGTGATAGGGCCTGCGTATCGATGAGAAGACAACAAATCTTCTTACATACATAATATCCTAAAAGACTGGCAGTTATGACATTAACATCAAATTACACATTATAGTGTCAGTGTAGTATATATTAAAAATATATAGTACATACCATATAATCTACAGGAACAGAATGATGAGGGTGAAGTTTAAATAAAAATCTGAGTAAATGCATAAAAAAGTCTTGAGTGGTAATAACCAGGGCTGTACGCCAAGGCTTTGAATCCCAACTCCTTCAAAAATGCCTAAAGTATAATAGTAATAAAAGATGTAATGCAGTAAAATGATTCAATACAGATGACTTCATGGTAATATTCTTTGATATTGTGGACATATATTTAAATAAATGTGTCAATCCAAATTACAAATATTGGCCCTAAATAATAAAACCCGTATAAAATTAGAATGATGCATTTACCATATATTGTTATGGTATTATAAGTTTTTATTTTGAAACCAAAGTCTGAATCAATACATTTTTATAGACTCCACCCAAAATTGCTTTAGACTCACAGCCCTGGTAATATACGCACCAACTCTACCTGTTTAAATGGTAGAGTGATCCTGAACTAAATATGAAGCTCACATTTACTCTACACTTTACATATTAAATATATCATGAAAGTATCAGATATTGTTGCACGTCCATCACAGACTCTGCCTTAAAATATGAGGGAAGAATGAAGATTCCTGGCTAGCTCAATGGTTAGAGCATTGGCGTACTGTGACAAAGATCCTGGATTCAATTCCCGTGTCCAGGTGTCATTTTTCAATTTAAAAAATATTTTTGAAGGAGTCTGAGTCTTGACAGTAGAAGAATAAAGGAGTGAGAGACGAAGGCTTGGCGTACTCCCCCCCTCCAACCATGATTAGCAGTAAGATTGTTTCCTAGACTGTATTACAGAAATGTTTGAAACTTCAGTAAATGTAAACACTTGGGAAGCTTTCTGGTCACCATTCCCAGGGGTCTTATTACTATCCTATATATTATTTCTGTTGTCAACATCCCTTTTTCTCAACTAATACAAAGCCTACAGCGATTAATAAGATATCAGTGGATAGGACTTTTTACCGACTTCTTACATAGCATACTCCACATTGTTTGTTTAAAATTTAAGTTAAAAGAAAAATCTAACAATATTTTTTATCAATTCCCGAAAATAAACTCTATTTGCTATTTTGTGTATATACTTCGCTGAGAATTTAATTTCAACAACCCAACAAAAAACAAAATCATTTTTAGAGGGTGGGTGTGGGGGAAGGGTGAATGTGCAAAAGTTTTGCAAGGGTTTACTGGTTATTATTATTATTACTACTGTGCAGTGTTGTGTTTGTTGACGTACTTGGAATAGAAATGTCATCAATATTACCATCATATGACATAACATCTGAATTTTCTAAATTACCCTCATCTTCCTCACAACTAAAATTATTTTCACTTACACTTTCATCACTAATTTCACAAAAATAATTTGTTGTTTTTGTTTCATATAAAAACTTCCGCTTCTGCGACACCTTGTTCAAACAGATGATGGCTAAGATTTTATTTTTTCAGCACCATGTCTACTACCTGTTCAGATTTCACGCATATGTACTAATGACGCTAATGAGTTAAAAATGAGGAAGGGTGAGTTTATAGGAAGTGTACCCATATTTACATGGAGGGAGAGTGGAAACCCACTTGGAAAAACCACACTCTATACAACAATTCATAGATTTGAGACAAACTCCGTGTCATTGGATGTATATTCTATTGAGAGAGTGAAGCCTTAGACCATGCGGTCACCAAAGCAAGTGCATGAGTATTGAAATCTTTAAAATTCCAAGCGGGAAAAACCCACGGTAAAACACTTGATTATCCGTACTAGTCAGGACCTAGGCTAGACTGTAAAGTCGAAAATCCAGATAATTAATCTTCTAAACAAAAAAGAGGATTTCACACTAAAAACTTAAAGGAAAATATATATTAATACTAAAATTTTAAAGCATATAGCATATGTACCAGTTAATGAAAAGAGAATAATGGAAGCAATGAAACGAGGAAGGATACAGGAATATGGGGGCATTTTACTAAACTAACCCAGCCACTGGCTGGAAACAGTGGTTGATGATGATGATTAGTTAGGAGTCTGCAAAGCCTCGAGAATATCGATATTGATTCAAATTTTATATTATTTGGTCCGTTAAATCGAGTTTAACCATAATCGGGGGAAAAAATGGATATAGTTTTAGGCCATTGCAAATCCTAAAATGTGCCCAAAATATGTTAATATATTTTTAATAACAAATCTTGTCAGGTCAAGTAAATCCTTCTTAATTATTACCGTATTGACCGTAAAATAAGCTGAACTTTTTTCCCAATTTAACAGTATTTATAAAACCTTTGTACACACCATAATACATAACAAATCTGTTAGCTTGAGTGAAGATATATGTATGAAATATTTTATAGTCATTACAACAGACTTTACATCATAGCTTTGACAAGATGAACAAATTGAAGAATTTACATTTAAACATAACTTATAGGAACTAGTGTCCAAAACTAATCCAATGTTATTTTATAATGTGAACTTTTATTTAACTTTATAATTTTAGCATATTTAATTAAGATATGATTTGATTCCATAATTATTCAAAATTCACAAACTAATATTTGCTTTGATTCAAACTAAAAAAAAAACCACTTTGCAGATATTTATTATTATTATTATTTCTTACTACCCTTTCCAGTTATACGCACTTACGCTAATGTGTAATGGTAGGGTGATTGTGAGATGAAATGGAGGATCTACAGTTTAACGTGGGATCCGAACCACGGTGGAGGCCTGGCATTCTACACATTTACAAGTTGTGATTAATACATGTCTTGTCAGAGGGGAAAGAAGTGTTTGGCAATCAGATGAATCTGTGGATTGAAGCCCGGACCCCCAGCACAGAAGTCAGAGACTTTACCCCTAGACCACAAGGTCACCTTATTGTGTACGTCTCTACAGCAAATCATAAAACAAATTACATATGTACATAATATGTATACCTAGTCCATTAGCCACTGGAGTGTATATAAGTGACAACTAGCAAAAATTACTAGATCTATTCTCATATATCCATTCACCAAAGAGTATGATTCGCAAGTCCATATATTGCCCCTTTTGGCAGTCGAACCTTCACAACAAACCATTTGTTTTTATGTTTTTA
Source organism: Timema shepardi (assembly GCA_902151425.1). Classification (NCBI taxonomy): domain Eukaryota; kingdom Metazoa; phylum Arthropoda; class Insecta; order Phasmatodea; family Timematidae; genus Timema; species Timema shepardi. The sequence continues at coordinate 46,439 of CABFVX010001845.1, read as the reverse complement.
ATTCAAACAGTTTTACAACTTCTGCTAGCTGTCGGTTACCCACCTCCTATGACAATATTTACTATACAACATAGACTAACATAAAACTGCTGTTGCTACACTAATCCAGATAATCGAGGTAAATGAAATGTGTAAAAAGCACCCAGCATCTGATTGGTGCTGTCATATAGATATGACAAGCTCAACTATGTGAATCATTTAACATAACAGCCAGAAACATGCCCCACATATGTAGCTCTTTGGCCAGTCCACTACTAACACATGTGCAACATGTTAGCACAAAAGGGGTTAAAAGTGTCCCTAAAATTACCAATTATAAAAAAGGTACAGAAATAAGAGCTTTGAAACAGTGTATGCAAGGCCGCTTACCTAACGTAAATCTCTGCCCTTATTGACCATAAAAACCCAAAATAGCTTAGAAGCATTGAATATTCATTAAATGTATTGTTATGTGTAATGGTAGGGTGATTGTGAGATGAAATGGAGGATCTACAGTTTAACGTGGGATCCGAACCACGGTGGAGGCCTGGCATTCTACACATTTACAAGTTGTGATTAATACATGTCTTGTCAGAGGGGAAAGAAGTGTTTGGCAATCAGATGAATCTGTGGATTGAAGCCCGGACCCCCAGCACAGAAGTCAGAGACTTTACCCCTAGACCACAAGGTCACCTTATTGTGTACGTCTCTACAGCAAATCATAAAACAAATTACATATGTACATAATATGTATACCTAGTCCATTAGCCACTGGAGTGTATATAAGTGACAACTAGCAAAAATTACTAGATCTATTCTCATATATCCATTCACCAAAGAGTATGATTCGCAAGTCCATATATTGCCCCTTTTGGCAGTCGAACCTTCACAACAAACCATTTGTTTTTATGTTTTTAATTCAAACAGTTTTACAACTTCTGCTAGCTGTCGGTTACCCACCTCCTATGACAATATTTACTATACAACATAGACTAACATAAAACTGCTGTTGCTACACTAATCCAGATAATCGAGGTAAATGAAATGTGTAAAAAGCACCCAGCATCTGATTGGTGCTGTCATATAGATATGACAAGCTCAACTATGTGAATCATTTAACATAACAGCCAGAAACATGCCCCACATATGTAGCTCTTTGGCCAGTCCACTACTAACACATGTGCAACATGTTAGCACAAAAGGGGTTAAAAGTGTCCCTAAAATTACCAATTATAAAAAAGGTACAGAAATAAGAGCTTTGAAACAGTGTATGCAAGGCCGCTTACCTAACGTAAATCTCTGCCCTTATTGACCATAAAAACCCAAAATAGCTTAGAAGCATTGAATATTCATTAAATGTATTGTNTAAAAGTTTTTTCCCTGGGCCCCACCCCCCCCCCCCCCCTTCCCATTTCCACCAAATTCATTATGGCTGCATCTTGATTGAATGTCTTCCCCAAAGTACATTTCTTGGTTTTCCAATGACTAATTATGACATGGACTAATTAAAGCTCTGCTATTAAACTGTATCATTGTAATTAACTACACTCCTACAGATCAGTGAACACAACACAAGTGTTGGAAAGAACTTTACCTGACGATGCATGAACTAAACTGTTTCTTTCCATGCTTCAACGGATGAAACCAGCCAGGGCTTTTATGGTGGTGCCTGACATCCAGCAAAACTTAACATATCAAAACTATGTATCCATACACCAAACCATACGATCTACAAAAACATAGTTCAGCAGATATCACTTTAGCAAGTCAAAGCTTAGGTCTAGATCTATGCCCATACAAGAAAAATTTATTGCAGTTTTATTTAATTTTTGACCTTGATATGTTGATGTCAGGCCTAGTATTAATTTTTTCAACAATATTTAAAATTTTAGCATTTCATCCCATGTATGTATCTATTATTATTATTATTATTATTACTAAACAAATATTTTTAATTACTATTTATTAATAGTATTATTATTAGCATTATGTATCTGAAAACCTGAATCTTTAGTATTCCACAAAGAAGAAAAAACACTGTCATAAACATTCTTAACACTATTGATAATATTATTATGTAGACTCTACTGACAAATAAGAAGCTATCCTAATTTAAAAAAATCTATTTTAGATTCACCCCTCTTATTTAAACAGTTAATCAAGTCTTTTATAAAACTTGAGAAATAGACTCAATATTTTTAGTACACATCAGAGTTTTTTTTAATAAAATTAGATTTATAAAAATATAAATAAGTGAATATAATACCATAAATGTATAATTCCACACACTATTCAACCTGTAGTTGCCACATCGGTTAAAACAAAAACCAGAATGGATTTATTAAACTAGTTTTTCATTAATTTAACTATGGAAAATAAAATTCTATAGTAATACTTAGGGAAGTATTGTTAAAAGTGTTTGATAATATTTTTTAGTAATAATAACAATAGTAATACTTAGCAAATAATAATTATTTTCAAATATGTTGAAAACAGTGACTTTTAGATAATGTTGGCATTTCTGCTAGCTTCAATGAGCTGTCAAGCACCCCACCAAAGAACTGGAGGATCAACTATACATATAAAATTGCAAGTAGCTTACCAACCTAAACATATTAAAAGTGCTAGACCTACAGTAAAACATGGTAGGAAGAACAGTTTATAAAATACAAACATATTATTTCACAGTCAACAATGGTAGTATTTTTCTATTATTTCATAACTATTGATGATATAATATATAAGAAGTTACAACTGCAGATCCCTTTATTTGACATTTGAATCTATGAACCTGGTTTTAGTAACTTTTGTAAATGTCAAAATATGGTTCTTCCTACCGCATTATTGCATAGGATTATGAACGCCGCCGTTTTGCTTTGTTCCTCTCAGTGAACATGAAGTTATAAACCGGTTCACTACCATCAAGAACTTGAATTTATAAACTTGTATCTAGATTACAGACAGTTTGAAATAAGTCGAGACAAGTTGTCGTCAAGTTTTCAATTTAGGTGCTCTTGTCATTTTTATATTAGCACCGCATCTTACTACTAGTTCATGTTATATATGCAACTGTACTAATTAAGCTAGTGAGTTAGGGATGAAGAAGGTTGAATTTAGAGGAAGTTTTCAACCATTTGCATAGAAGGAGTGTGGAAAACCATTATACAAAACCACCCTCGGTACATCTGACCGGGACTCAGAACTTGAACCTCCCCGTCATCGGCAGTTTAGTCTAACACAAAGAATTACGCTTTACACCGTGCGGCCACCGAGACAAGTGGCTTTGTTACTATTGTTTTCATAAATATGTATTAATGAACAAAACACTTACAATACACATACATTACCCTCCTTGGTGGCGTAGTTAGTTAATACGCTTGTTTCGTGGTGAGCTAGACTGCCGAGGACAGGGAGATCGAGGTTTGAATCTCGCTTGGCTGAACTGGGGTGGTTATTCCTAAATGGTTTTCCACTCAACCTCCACAAAAATGCGGGTTCACTTCCTCTATATTCAACCTTCCCAATTCCTAACCCATTAGCATAAATAGTACTTAAGCGCTAACCCGAACAGGTAATAAGACATGGTGCTAAGTATAATACACATACACTCATTAGGCCAACACTAAACATATACGGTCAGATTATTGTTAAAAAGCTATAAATTTTGGGTATTTTATTATTATTATTACAGGTTGTACTTTGCGTAGATTGTAATGAATATTGTTACAAAATCTCAAGAAAGAATAGATATTTAACAAACATTTAACAGGTCATTTTCAATATTTCTTTAAGTACAAATTGATTTTACACTAATAGCAAGTATGTAGTTGACAAGAAGATAAAAACTGATTATAAAAATGTTAAGGTTATAAATAAAGGCAGGCAACTATTAAAATGTGTGCTAAATAAACTAAATTTCTAAAAATCGATCTCTTATCTGTAGCTAAGCCCTTTTTAATTTTGTAGGATGACAAAGAGACCCCTCCCAAACACACTAAGTATTATCAATGAATTTTATTTTCCTCGATGTCTGAGACATTACAGTAGCTTAATGGATTCTTATTAAAGTCATAGCACTAACAAGACCAAATGTGTTTAAAAACTTTTTATTGCTTAAAGAATGTAATAAGAAATTTCTTGAAGTCTTTTGTTGGGGAACTTCCCCATGAGCCCCCGCAAATACCCCCTCCTCAATTTTCTTTTTCTTTGCACCAGTTTCCCTATTTTTTCAGGTTACATGCATACTTATAATGCTAGTTATAGGAAAGAAAATTTCATTTAAAGCAGTAGTTGGTAGATGATCAAATTTCCCCTATTTTTTGGGATATTTATTTTAACAAATTCTTACTAGTCACTTATTTATTTTACACAAAAATCAATGTAACGCTGGCAGGATGCCGGTAAAAGAAAGTGGCTGATATTGTGATGTTTGCACTGTTTTGTTTCATCAGTTCTTGAATATTAGGTTTAATATTTATCCGAGCACACCACAAATCACTTTACACTTCAAGTCAACACTGCTGTTTAGTTTTATGAGAGTAAGAGTTGAGAATTCAGTGGTGCGGCATGTGGCCGCAATGAGAACTTAGGCCAGCGTTTATAAAACTATGCTTCAAGAAGCCCTCTCAGGCTCCAATAGGCAATTTCAGTGTGTGTGTGTGTTTGTGTGTATATATATAAAATTATAGGGCTCCAGCTTGTTCTTTACCTTGTGCAAGGCCTCCTTTGGTCTAAAAAGTTTGGTACTCTTTGGCTTAAGGGTAAAGTAGAGAGGAAATTTGGGAGACGGGTCCAAGGCTTGCGAGCTTGAAAGTAAACATGTGCACGTATACTTTTGGCTGGTCACTGAATTTATTGAAAATGGTAGGTAGTGTTGACAATAGCGCAAGAAATAATTATCTTAATTACTTTGGTTGGAAAAGTGATTTAAATAAAAAATATCCTCGACGTGTATAGTAATTTTAACGTTGTTTCCAAACTGCCTTCCGCCCCCTGGATCTGCTCCATAGCCCCCCTAACCCACGCCACTCAGATCAAGAACCACTGCCTTAAAAACCATATGATCACTGAAGCAGGTCCCCCTTAATAAATTTATGGGTAGCCTACAGTTCTGGGCTTATAAGTAGGACCTACATCGACACAAAATTAAATAACTTAATTTAAAGTAGGTCTGATACAAGGTTGCCATTATTTTTTTACAAAATTTTCTATGTATCTAATTAATTACTCAATAATAATAATAGTAATAGTAATAATAAATCATATCATTGTTCAATTGATGTCTTGAAAAGGTACAATTTAGTTTTTAGTTAATATCATAGTTTTGCGCCACATCTTACAATCCATCCAAGCTATATGAATTTTATCATTTATACTTATAAAAATGAGATAAGAAAGGTAGAATTTAGAAGAAACTCTCCAGAATTTTCATGGTGACATAATCAGAATAGAATTATGGAAAATCCTCAATACACCTGACCAGAATTTAAGCCTCGCCCTACCTCCTAGTCACCAGCAAACCAAACTTGACAAATTTGATGTTTAGTGCATATATATGTACGCACAATTATGTGGATTGATATGCTGCACGATTAAAACTTTGTCATCGCAGGTTTTTACCCTCATTGGTAGAGTAAAATAGTTGTAATTTGTTAAACTTGTACAGTAAGGATAAAAATTGACCAGTCACCATGGCTGTTTAGATTCCAATAACTACCAAGTACATATCCATCAAAGACTTTGCCATGAACTTCCACCATCTATGATGACCAAGCATGAAACTATCTATGCCCCGATTTTGGTTGGAAGAACAGAAGAGAAAATTCAACCACATTTCTTTGCGGTCAACATTGATACATTTCACTTTATTATTTGTGTTATTTTATAGGTATTGATGGTATCTAATAAAAGTGATCGCGTCAGATAACATGACTTGATGTATGAATATATTAACAGTATTTTAGTAACTTTAGTAACTAACTTTAACTGTTCTTCCTACCAAAATCATACTATAAAAAATATTAGAAATATGTCATTAACTTAAAATTAATGTATTACACTAAGCCTTGTTAGCTCTCATTGTGTTTCTAAGTTACTGTACTGGTACCCAAGTGGATCCGACATTCATGAAGGTATGTTTGATGAAATATATTATATTTTTAAGAAATAAGTTGGTGATTCAAACTAAATATTCCTAAAAGATTTTGAATTGTGTTTGCAACTTGTTTTTTAAAAATATCATTAAAATGTGAATTTTTTTAACAAACATTGAGTAGTTTTTGATTTTTAAAAGACAAAAGTAACTAAAAATGAGAAAAATGACATTTCATTAGCCCTATTTGTTTACCATGTGTATTTAAGCATCACACATCCTAGACAGGGCTGGTAGTGGTTTATGACACACTATAAGATGATAAATGTGAATATATCGAATAAAAAGGTGGATTGCCTACTAAGCAGCAGAGCGGTACAGCCGGTACGCCAAGCCATCGACTCCACTTTTCTACTGTCTCACTCCTGACTCCTTAGTAAATAACAAATGTGTATTAATTAATAACGACAAATTGACTTCGGTAAAATGCTCCAATACAGATAACTTCAAGGGGAGCTTCTTTGATATTGTGAATGAATATTTGAATAAATTGGTCAATCCAAATTATGAGTATGGGTCCTAAATTAAAAAAGTATAAAATTAAAATGATATTCGGACACTATATATTGTTATAATATTGTAACTCAAGTTTTTATTTCCAAACCGGAGCCGGTAAATTTTACCGACCTTAGCTCGGGCTCCATCCAAAAGTCTTCAGACTCAAAATCTACAGCGCTGCTAGCACATTGTTTGGAAAGTATATGCTGAGCACATTGTTTGGAAAGTATATGCTGAGCACATTGTTTGGAAAGTATATGCTGAGCACATTGTTTGGAAAGTATATGCTAAGCACATTGTTTGGAAAGTATATGCTAAGCACATTGTTTGGAAAGTATATGCTAAGTACATTGTTTGGAAAGTATATGCTAAGCACATTGTTTGGAAAGTATATGCTAAGCACATTGTTTGGAAAGTATATGCTAAGCACATTGTTTGGAAAGTATATGCATGCTAAGCACATTGTTTGGAAAGTATATGCTGAGCACATTTGATGAATAATATCAATATTAGATCAAACAATGACCATAATCTTGATAATACTTCTTTAGTTCATATTTATGAATGTACAAAAAAAGTAAAGATTTCACTTTCTGCTATATTTAAACGTTACTCAGTCCAAGTACATAGACTAAAGTTGGTCAATGCCTGAATATATTCTGATTGGATGGCGCCATGCGAGTGCACTCGAATTGGGTGTAGCGTTCGAGTGAATGTGCGCACATCTTCTGAGTGTGGTTTTTCAGAGTACCGAACATACTCTGACCGGGCTTTAATGATGGCCCATGTGTTATGGCAGCTTGACCTGGCTAGAGACAGTGACATCTATTCAGAAAGTTTTAAGTCTAGGGTGATTTAAAAATGTATGCCACACCATAAATAAATAGTAGGATTTTGGTAGGCAGTGTAATCTGGAAAGCCCTTCCTACCAAAACCCTACTATACCTCAAGCATGACACCATAGTGATCATTTTTTCCAGTTTTCAGTTAGACACATCAGAAGTGAAATGCTTGAAATGTTTTAATATAAAAAAGAGATATAGCCTACAAATATTCAAACAAAAATATTTTAAAATTAGAGAAAATATTTTTTTGTCACAGGTGCTGTTGGCAGCATTCCCCCTTCCCCAATAATATACTCTATTGCAGGCTCGGATGGATCCACTATTCTGTTTGGTCTGTGGACCTTTTGAAGGGCTTTTAGCACTTTAACCTCATTAAAAAAGGGACTTAGCGACCAAAATTTTCAAAAAAAGGGACTTTAAGGGACCAACATTTATTGCACGTCAAGAAATTAATTGGTAAAATCATATTTTTTGTCATAGTTATTAAAAACCCTACCAATTATTTGCCAGTTAAGAGAACGTCTGAAATGCATGTTGAATACAATATTGATTAGATTATTAAATGGAATAAAATAATAAATGTTTTACTCTACAAGTTTTTTATATTAGATATTATTATTATTTTGAATTGTTATGATGATGAATCTCACAAAAATGCAATAAGGTGTATATAAGGCTCACATCAAATTGTGTTGATTGTTTTGAGTAAAAAAAAAGTGTATGTGTATGACTTACAATTAAGTCCTTATTTTCATAAGATTTCATCCCAAAAAATATAATTTGTTGGATTTATGTTAATTTTCATCGTTATTATGAAATAAATAAGTTGGCCCTATGGTATTAAACATTTCAGATAAATTACTGGATGGGAATGGGTTACATTTGTATTTTATTTCAATTAACTTTTGCTTGGTAACAAATAGGAATCTTCTTTACAAAATACTGGTATAAGATTACAGATTACTATAAATATTATTTAGTATCCCTAACTTAATGAGAGTAACGATTATTAAAAATATGACAGATTTTAAATACTATACATTAGTAACAATAAAACTTTTGGCCATGTTTTAAATTCACTTATAAAGTGTAAATCAAAGAAGAGCCAGCCAATATTTGTGTAAACAATAATTTGGTTATAGAAAGCTATAAAGGAAGTAAACCAGTAGTGGTTACTAAATAAACTTTGAGTATTTCTTCATTCCAGACAAAAATTTTAGCCTAGCGTTGATTCTGTGTTCATTTATTATTGCTTTATCCCTTGTTAGCACTAGACTTGATGTTGAAAACCCTCTAAGTGATATTCAAATGTCCCCTCAGTGTACTTTATTGGGTGCAATAATTTAAATAAAATGGCACCAAAATTAATCACATTCAAACATGACTATGCTCAAACAGTTCACGTTCAGATTTTAGATGAATTATTGGAAGAAATGTAAACTAACAAATGCTAAGAACCATACATCAACTTTTTTTTTGTAAGTGTTTATGGTCTTTTTCATCTGTCTATTGGTAATTTTTTATCAAGAAAAAGAGACTTAGTGACCATAATGTAAAAAAAGGGGACTTTTTAAGAACCAACTTTAAAATAAGGGACTTTTAGGGACCTAGGAACCACCCCTAAAGGCCTTGCTTTTGATGAACCAACATAAAATGTGGCCGATTCTTCTCCCTCTTATCACAAATTTGTAGAAACACCATTTTAGATTAAGCATTTGACATTTGGATTAAAGCCGAACCAAAGTTGGATTTTTTTTAGCAAAAAAAAATCTGTAGCACAACTTCTTTTGGAGGGGAGTAATGTTGCCGATCTCATGTTGGTAGTGGTGTGTAAAAACGCGGGAAGGTATGTGAAAATACCTTTCCCGGCAAATTTGCTAGGCCCTTTCGCTCTCTCTCATATAAATTCTCGTGAGCTGATATAATCAGTCGATTCAGAGTGTGCACATTAGATACCTCAAATAAATAAAGATAAATAAATTTGGCAATTGGTCATTACTTAGGAAAATCTATTTGGTTGGTGTATCAAATTATTACGTAGCCTAGTCATGGCGTCTACTAAACTTGACCAATGAAATCCCCGACCATTTCCCTGATTTCCCCTGATCATTTCCTAAAATTCCCGACTAAAAAAGTATGTCACATTCTTCTAACTCGCCGCCTGCCCCCTCCTCCCTAGGTTTTCTATTAATCTTTTTTTTAATAATAATAATAATAATAATAATAAGTTTTAAAATTTGAATTAAAATTGTTTACTAGGAATTAAAAATATATTACACAGCTACAAACAAAAAAATGACATAATTTACAGATTGTGTTTCATATTTTGAGTAAAATATCAATTTTCCGGATTTTTATTGTGATTTACCAAATTCCCGACTTATCCCCGTTTATTCCCGATGACTTCAAATTTCCGGCTAATTCGCGTTTTCCCTGATTTTCCCGGATGGTAGACACCCTGACATTTGACTTGGTTACCTCATGTTATCGAGTGTTTTCGACCAAGTGGTTCTGACCAAGGTGGAGTGTGAAAACGATTGAGGTATTTTTCTTAAACAAAAATGGTGGTTGGGGTGAATTAGATCTAACAGCTGGTAGGTGAATTTATATGACCCTATTACATGTACTGCAACTCGATGGAAAATGAGCTTTTTAATTGTATTCTTAGTCAGATTGGTGCTTATTTTGACTATTACTGATATTTACACAACATGCCAAGCTAAACCTATCTTTCCAAAAATAACCTTAGGAAAACCTGAGGTACATATGTAATATGCCTAGACTAGCTTTCTCTTTTATCCTTGATTAAATGGTTTTTAAGTACCTAATTACTGTCATGTATTTCTAGAGCTAGTAGGCCTAATTGCTATCCATTTTAATTTACAAAAACTTTGAATCCATAGACTACGAAGTTATAAGCTGCTTGTTTCAATCTAACACAAGAAGTGATGCTTATTTTATAAATTGACGCACCAACTCTCGGGTTATTGGTCGTAGCCATACTCTTTAGTCTGGTCGAGGAAAGCGTTAACTTACCAATACGAGCTCTGGTTTAGTCTTGGTCATAAACAGTTCGTTACCAATACCAGGTCAACCATGAAAAAACACTAATCTGAACAGATCCGAATTCATCCACCAGAAATCAAATATCAAAATAAGCTATAAATATATATTTTAAGGCTAAACAATGTAAGCCTATAAATATATTACTAAGGTTCCTTTCTAACATTGATTAAAAACTAACCTTGATTAAGGCTGACTTGATCTACTTTTCCATTCACCAATAAATTATATGGGTGTAAGCTGCGGTGATAAAATAAATTACTATAATCTTGAATAATATTCACAAAATAAACAATATAACTCGTGTTGTATAAGGTGGTGTCATCATTAAAAGAGGTCATGAATCAAACAATGGGTTGGTCTAGTATGTTTACATTTTGACTTGGTTTTAATGAATTGTATAAATGTTGTAAAATAAAATAATTTCAAATAAATAAAATTATAGGAGGCCTATCATTAGATCTGCCTTTCCCTGTGAGTAGGCCAACGATAATATGTTATTTCATTTTTTGTGATTTGGTAAATGAAACACAGTGTATAAATTTGTTAGGCTGTGTGATAAGGTTCTTACACATCATTGCTGGGCAATTTTTGTAAAGTTGTTAACTAAAAAATGCATGTTAATTCCTAATATAGGAGTGTTAAAAATTAAAAATGGAATGGGACTATCTATATTTTTAATAATAATGGTTTGAACTTAAAAAAATGTAAGACATGAATTCCCAATTAAACATTATTGTAGATTACTTTTCAAAACACCAGATAAAAAACTAAAAAAATTGTATATATGTGCAAGTGTAATTCCCGCATGTTGTTAATTCATATATAACAGTAGGGATAGGCCTACTGTTTATGATCTACTGAGAGGAAAGTTATAATTCAGGCCATAAATAACTGTAACCACTTGTTTTAAAATTTGTTTTAACAATTAAGTTTATTTATGATTAATAAGAAAATCACTTTCAGTGTTAAATGTTCAGTTTGAGCCCGAAATATAGGCCTACATATTCGGGTAGAAAATGTTTAAACTTTAAATGGTTCCTTTTCGGCATATTTTTTTACAATAAAAATCTTACCTTGCACTATTATTTATTCTTAAGACACAAAATAGTTTCACCCCTTGAAATATTTTGATTGGTTAGTTGTAATTAATTAAAATGTCCAAATACACCTGAGAACTTTGCACAGAAATAACTATTCTCTAAATGCGTTAATTCATCCAAAATTGCATTTTAATAGACTCTTTATAAACTTTGAAAGTTAAATTAAGCATGGTTGATTAATTTTTTTGGAAGGTTAGGTTTCACTTGTTAGATTTTTTATTATGAACATATAAAATAGTTTTTATTTAATTAGTATGATTAAATATAGGAATGATAGGTGTTTTAGTGTATTAAAGGTTTTTTTAAATTGTCAATTATATAGTCATATCAATTCATTGTTTTTATTTTGCGTGGAGACTTAGTGCCTAATTGGGTTTTTGTAAGTGTGTGTAAGAGCTAAATTAACATTAAATCGCAAAAAGAACTACAATCTATGTTTGATAAAGGGATAAAATAAAAATAACCTTTTAAATGTTTATAATTAAAAACATAATCAAACACGCTTAACCCAGCCTTCCAAAATAATTATTTAAACCTTCAAAGCCTATTAAAATAAAATTAAAATACTATTTTGAATGAATTAATATATTTTTGGGTACCCAATCAATAGTTGAAATAATGTGTAACATAACCTAGTAAGCAAAACATTATATTTTCCCAAGCTTTTAGATATATTAGGCTGCTATTCCCAATTATTATAAACCTAGACTTGAATTAAATCTTGATGAGCGAAAAAAATTCAAAATTGAGAAAACAGTCCAATAGTAGAACTATTTTTGAACAAGTTTAACAATCCCTTTGACAATGCAATACACAAATTAAATTTAAATCATTAAAAAGTATAGTAAATAAATTCAAAACTAGCTTCAAGCCCCAAAGTCAAAACAACAATTTAATAAATGCAGTTTAAATTAATAGCATATTAAATTTGTTTATTTTCGCATTTTGCCTACAATACGGGTTATAAGTGTATATGAAAAACGAAACAAGTTAACTTACTTTTATTCCAGTCAAGTCCACAGAAAAGAGGTAGGCCTAGGCTATCCAGTTTGAAAAACTTCTCACGCTATTTATGAAACAAAACTGACTTGATAATCGCACTAAACATCACTCGGAAACCTGACAAAATGACAAAGACGTTAGGTGTATTTATGCTTGTCAATTCGTGTGATGATTTCAAATGAACATTCAAAACATTGACGATAGGTTTCGTAAATAGTAAACTACAGGCCCGCTTGTTTCTGTAGCCAGTACACTAACCCCGCCAACTGTGTATAAACCCATTGCCCACTCTTGAGCGTTTCTTGACCACATATTACATAGCTGACACAACGATCAATAAACACAAACTGCACACACTTTTTTTTGTAGCGAAGCTTCACATGCCCAAAACCCATGTTTTGTCAGAACTCTCTGAAAAGTCAACTGAAATCCCTCGTCGCCGGAAGTTCGTAGTGGCAAACATGACAAGTATGTAAAGTATTGGAGGAATCACGATCACATTGCTAGCATTCTAGAGTCAATTTCCATGAAAACACTTCGTATAATGTATGAAAATTATATCAAAATCAAAAAGTACTTACCAAAGGTAAAGTTGGACGCCTTCTCGGCGAGTTTTGCGGAAATTAGGACGGTATTTGGTCCGTAAATATGAAGAGTAAGTCTGATTTTGGTATGCCAAGAATGGCACAAAGAATCCAGACAACGCACAGATGCAATGCGCAACTAGTCTGCGCATATGGTGACGAAGCCTCACTAAGGAGAAACTGAAGTTTGATCTACCCGCTTGTTTCCCCACTCTCTCATTTCTAGTGTATACAGTGTTCGTCACAAGTTTGTTTATGTATCACTAGAATTAATAAAGTAAAAAACCTATAATCAGATTATCATTTAATAGCCCTAAAGAAGATCCGTACAAAATAGAAATGACAGCAGTGTAATTTTACGTAAACAATGAAAAGCACTTGTGACATAAAAATAAGTACCTCACAATGATTTAATAGATAACTCTCCCAACAATAAAAACGTTAACTTTTACACAAAATTAATTGTCCGGTTGAACATATACAAAATTATGCTCAGAAGTTAAACTACAGTAGCCCCATGGCTTCTTTGGTGCTGACTGACAGCTCACATTTGACTTCTGACAGTCAACATTTAGGTATATACTTAAATTTTGACCGTCAGAACTGACAGCTGCTAAACACATTTTTTGGCAGATCATATGGTTCAGCGTAAGGATACATAAGTTGGTCTGGTAACTTTTTAAAGCAGTCAGCTATCAGCTGTGAGCTGTCAGTCAGCACCAAAGAAGCCATGGAGCTACTGTAGTGATCGTAAATATTGTAGAGGATGATTTGCAATTTCATTCATTTCAAGAAACAATGTGCACGCGTGTGTCTAGTTTTCTTTTGTGCTTGCATTTATGTGGAAAAATAATGATATGGTTCTTAGCGAACATTGTTAGAAATCTTTAAAATTGTCTGCATTGTCGCAGGGGGTATCGAGATTATTTTAAAAGGGGAATAAAATTCTGGTAACGTGTTCTTTTTTTTAATTGGGGGATGAAAAGTACAACTACACTTAGCTCAGCACAAAATGAGAAAAAATTTAAAAATACTGGTAGACTTATGGTAATATTATTTAAGCTGTAAACAAATAGAAAATTACATGAAATATTAGGTACCTAAAAAATATTGTTTTTGTATGCGAGGGCAAATTTACCTTATTAAAACAATTTTTTATTCAAATGTTTCTTGGTAAAGTAAATATAAAGCAGGCCAAAGCCCAGTTAATAGTTTAAACTCGTACACTTCTTGCTGATATTTTCGACGCTTTTAAAACATGGCAAAGCCTAAACAATAAAAATGCTGCCTAATTAATGTTGTAAAGCTATAGCGGATTGTGTTCTATGGGAATTAATTCACATCTAGAGAACGTCCATTTTCAAATAACATCATTGATATTTCGGATCTCAAGATGGGGGGAGGCTGAAGACCCCTTGGCCTCACCTCTGGATAAGCCTGTGCATTTATAAATATTTTTTTAAATGTATTGAAGTTTTTAAGTATTAAACCGTAAAACTTTATAAACACAATATTCATATCGTTCATATAACAATAAATATATTGTAAAAGGACCCAACAACTCTTGTTTTGGAACTATGAACTTTTTATCCTCTAAATACTATATTATTCATTTGCCAACATAATATTCAAATGTTCAAAATCATTTAAAGGTGAAAGGCAAGCCTTAAGGAACTCAAACTAGTTTGAAATTAATTTTTTAACATAATTTTTTCGTTGGAAAACCATTTTTACTTTCTAGATTAATACAAATGGTCGCTATAAAATAAACATTGTTACTATATAAACTCCATATATATGTTTGTGAATCTGTCCAGAAGAGTGTTAGTACTTCCTGGTGAGCTAGAAAGATACCAGTGATGGGTATGACTGGGTTTGAATCCCGAATGAGTGTATGCCTGCTTAAAAACTTTTAGCTAAACTATTTTCTGCTCTTACTCCACGAAAATGCTGATACTTTGTCTTTAAATTATATCTTCATCATGACGCTATCCCATTAGCGGTTGTTTTTGTTGTTGTTTTTAGAGCCCAATTGGTCACCAAGAAAACAATGACAAATTATAAAGCTAAACATCTGAAGTTTGGGTCAATCTCCCGAAAACATATCAGATACAATCGGGCAGCTTAAAATCTACAAAACACAAAAACACATTTCAAGTTAGTCAATAGATTTTGTTCATATGCGATTGATAACATCTAACAAACTTAGCCAAATTTCTTACACGTTTCTATCAATTTAAGGATCAAGTTAGAATGGGTAATGTTGTGTATAACATTTAAAATTATATTAACCCGGTCCCATTACTTCCGATGACCATTTAGCTATTGAGGAAGACGATTCTTCGTCTTCAACCTGACGTAGACAGCCTTAAAATCGAATACAATCATATTCATTGAAGTGTTGTTGATTTATAAGTAAAACCTCAAAATAAATCTCAATAAATACGCTGAAGTGGTTTTAATATAGGCCTATCAATGAAAATGTTAAAAGATGTATCCAACAATGTTTACTTGGTGTGTTAATAAAGTAAGTAAAAATTGTTTCCTAAAAATGCGAAGAAAAAAATTCTAGACAGAGTTCACATTCCCTCAACAACATTATCGTAGTTTGGGGTCCATGATATTGCTTGGGGGTTTCATTTATCTAGACTTTTGCCTTATTCTATCGTTTAGCGTTTCATATTCATAGGTATCGATTATGTTCCACTCTGGGCGTCTGTAAAACATAATATTATAAGTAAGCTAGGCAAATTTTACAAATTAAGTATCATGAAGAATTGTCAGCAAATTTATTTAAATACAAAGTATCAAGTTTATCTCGTTAAGCTAGAACTATTATGTTTTATTGATTGACAAAGAGTTTGATATAATTTACAGTCTCAAACATACTTAAAATATTTGAACCGATGGGCAGGGTAGGTTGGGAGGGACAAAGGTGGACAAGGTAAGGAATTAAAGGGTGAGAGAGAGAGAAGGATGAACCCCTGCAGGATAGGATAGAGAAGGATAGATTGAGGTGATAGACATGTGAGGAGGATAGAAGAGGAGGATGCTCAAAATGTAGGTGGAGGGTAGGAGGCCAAGAGGAAGACCCATGAGCCGGTGGATAAATGTAGTGGAGAGGAGTGGAGGAAGAAAGGTGGGGGGAGGACAGAAGTAAATGGAGAGGCCTATGTTCGAGACAGACCCCACCAGTGGCAGGACATTTCATGATGACGCCGTGGACCCCTAAAGGTAACAAGCTTACCTTCATGTATTCCACTATGGCGCAAGATTCAAGATAGGGTGATGCTGTAGTTCTGTACACCCTGGGATATTGCAAGCTTACCTTACTTCATTCCACTATTACGTAGTTTATCATATAGGGCCAGAATGAAACCAGTCATAGTAAGACTCATACCGGTCACGTGGACAATGTGAGGGGGACTTGGCTCACAGGCGTTAGCCCCCTCCATATGCTGCCAGCTTAAACCTAACAGTTACTTAAGGCTGTTCTTATTTCATTTTGAACATTTACTTGTGTTCTTAGTGTGTTTTAATTTGAATGAATAATATTTTTTTCATTTTTCTACGGCCTCTCGTCTTGAGAATATTCTATAGTCTAGCAATACCTTGGCATGATTGTGATCTACTAACATAACTCCATTATGAAATTCCACTGGTTACCATTCATTATTTAATATACTTACTACCCATTTGTAGAGGAACGCTATTTTTAATGCATAAATTATAAACTATATGACAAGAAGAGTTTTTTCGCGTTTTCTCGAGTTTGTTCTCCATGGATCTAGGTTCATTTTTAAACTCAACTGCAAATATATAGGCCTACTGTACAAGCATACTATAAAATGCATCAGAATTTAGTAAGAATTATAAAATCTAATAGACACCCGCTCAAGAATGACAAATTAACATTTCAACAGTGAATAAAACTCTTAATTTTATTATATTGCCAGAATACAATTTGAGTTAGAGAATGTATAAACTGTGAATAGACATAATTAACAGGGTAGGCCTATGCGAGAAGACCGCACCGAGATCCTCAAAAGACCACGTCCCATGTCTATTTGTACCTGGGACTACAGCCGAAACCGTTGATGGAGCTCGTCCAAACTTGATATCTAGATGGTAAATGATCACGCTTAAAGCCAAATAAGGATTTTTAGCTTAGAATTTAAATTATGGATAGTTAACTGATACCGGTAGCTAATTTTGGTAAATTATAAATTATTATTATTATTATTATTATTATTATTATTATTATTATTATTAGCACCGCGTCTTACTACCCGTTCGGGTTATACGCACTTACGCTAATGTGTAATGGTAGGGTGATTGTGAGATGAAATGAAGGACCTACAGTTTAACGTGGAATCCGAACCACGGTGGAG
>CABFVX010001845.1:15516-27941 GCA_902151425.1 Timema shepardi | reverse complement strand
TGGAGGCCTGGCATTCCCCACATTCACAAGATGTCTTGTCAGAGGTGAAGGAAGGATTTGGTAATCAGATAAATCTTTGCCGGGACCGAGGATTGAACCCCGGCCGCCAGCACAGAAGTCTGACACCTTACCCCTAGACCGCCAGGTCACCATTAAATATTAAAAATAATAAGGTGTAATAACGTTTTGAATGGTGTACATGAGTTTGACTTAGTTTTAATATACTTTAAGCCACATTATACTAAAAGCAGACTACTATCAGAAAGTATTTGTTTTCAATCCTCTAAAACAAAACCCATCAGTTCAATTTGGCACAACACTCACAGCTAGTAATGCTTCTCAACCTTTGCGTACAATCTTAATTCAGCCGAGAGTTGATTAGTTGTTGAATGTTAGATTTAGAGAATCGTAGTAAACCTAGCTAAGATAGTAAGATATCACCTTAGGTTGTAACAGTTATTTTAGCTAAGATGGTCCGCTCTACCTAATGACTCCTCAAGTACCATCTTAAAGTTGATAGAAAAAAGTATTACATTTATTTCACAAAATCACTGACCGGTTTCATTCCAAGAAACACCCTTTTTTCTCCAATACCGTATTGGATGTGTCAAAAACAATATATTAGATAACCGGTCCCATGCTATAGGGATCAGTGCACCTTGCTACAAGTCTAGGGACCCAGGGTTCGTCTACCGGCTGATAGCTTGGACATTTTTCACGATAAAGGAATTACCCAACAGTCACCAGGGTTTGGTTAGCTAGGCTCAAGCTATGTTTAATAATTTCCACTTGTTTCAAACACTCATACTCACTATAATCATCACCACATCTCTTTGGGACATGGAAAGAGCCTCCACGGAAAGGATGGATGTACGATTAGAACTTTCGGGCGTCCCCTAGTCAACAGTACTTTAGTACTTTAGTACTGGCTAACCATTCCACAAACTGGGCTATGATAGTCAGCTTAGACGAGCAATATTATTATGATTAGTATTTATGTGAAATATTATTGGCCGACCAAAACCCTGATTTTCACCACCTTATACCCCCAACATTGATTGCAAGTCACTAACATTTGGCATTCTAGAAATTTATCGCATTTGTTCTATCAATCATAAAGTTAATCTAAAAGTTATCAATACTTCAAATATACTAACTAATGAAATACTGTGTAATTTACCTTTAAAATATTGATTAAACGGGCGATGAATGTAAATACAATCATTGTAATATTGTTTTGTGGCAACATGAGTCTCCAGTTTTTAAATAACGGGTTTCTTGCCAGAATCAGACTTTAGTTTTTTTACAAGGGAACTTCTAAAAAGCGCATATGTAGGTTAATATTAAAATAATGCATTAGTATTTGTCTAGTGGAATACAAATATGAAGAGTAAGCTTATATAAGAACACCACACCTATATATGTTTTTACAAGTGTATGTTGACCCCNCCCCCCACTAATCCAGGGGGTTCAGATACCCCCAACCCTCACCTATCTACACCAAGGCTGGAGGAAAGGGACAAGCCCGACCGAACTTTAAATTTAGATTTTTCACTTTCAGATCCTTGGCTTAAGATTACTTTTTACTTTTTACTTAAATAACCGATTGCCTGTGTCATCATTAGATTTTATACTCGTATATTCAGAATTAATTTGTATTTAGCTCAGTATTATTCTCTATTGCCTAATTTTAATTTTCCTCCATGCAGCAACAGTAACATTAAGAACATTAGAATTTTCAGATACACTCATGCCACTAAGAGACTGTTTGGCAAAATAATTTGTCAAATTTGGTAAAATGTAGTTTGTTTCTGAATGTGAATGATAGCTAGAAAATAAAATAATGTGAGGCTTGGGCCCCCAATCCAAGTGGGGAGTACGGGAACCCTCCTCTGGTAAATATTTAAAAATAGGATTCCTCTAGAACAGAGGCAGGCAACTGGTGGACCGCGGTCCGAATCCTGACCGGAACGGGAAGTTAATATGTGATCTGATACAAAGTTTTTCTGCCTTCTGTCTCAAGATGGATATATTTGAACAAGACATTGTAAGTGAATAATTTATTTATTTTCCAACTATGATGGAATACAGAAATAAAAAATCCTAAATAGACACAGCAATGTTTTAAAGTTTTGTATCATATCTTAGGAAGGAATTTTCAGCACGATTCCAAGACTTTGCAGAGATAGGAAAACTGTCGCAGTTTTTCAAAACTCCTTATGAAGTTTCTCCAGCGGGAGAATGGACTGCTGTACCTGCACAGCTGTTCAGTCTTTCAAAACCTTCACTTCAAATGGAGATGATCGACTTGCAAGAAGATATTTGCTTGAATATGTATAAAACTGCATCCACTGAAGAATATTAGGGTAAGCATCTTTTGGATGAGTATGCGAATTGTAAAAAGCTGACTACTAACCTGACTACCATGTTTGGCTCAACATACATAGGTGAAATCTCTTTCTCAAAAATTAACTTTTTAAAGAACAAATATCGTTCAAGGTAAACGAATGCCCACCTTGAGGAAACTCTGAGTTCTGCGCATCAGTTCACCATGATAACCAAACTATAAAAAACTGGCCAAGGACCAAAAGTGTAATTTTTAGCATTAAGACTATTAACTTACATGTTTAAGAATGTTAACCTATAAATTGTGTTTAAGATTTAAACAGCAAAAGTAAAAATTCCAAAAACGAACCTAATTTTAAGTTTATGTTTTAAGTAGGAAAAAATTTTAAATGCTGTATAAATGGAAGATTATTTATACAAATATTTTGTTCTAAAATTGTCTGAGGACATATAAAATGCGTTTTTATATAAGATATGCTCCTTTTGGAAAATAAAACATCGCCTGCGAGGCATTTCAGAGTTTTCTTTTTTCTTCGGTCGGACCTCGATATAATTTAAATTGATCCTTTGCCTGCATGGGGAGGGGATTAAAATAAATATAGATGGGGACAAATTTATTCCAATGGAGCCAAGTCCCCCCCCCCCTCCTCCCCGCTTGTATATTAACGTGGAGCGTGAAGTGCTGCGTGTAAAACATTTTAAAGGAACATTTCTGTAGTCCAATGGTCACAGTTCCTTGCCGGAGAGCTCGGTAGGCTGACCACATGACACCTTCTACCCGCAAATATTGGAACTCTAATCTCTAACAGCAGCTGCCGCTCAGTCGGTATAGCTCGCTTGTAGGCTCCCATCATGGTTTTAAAGTAGCCTACAAAGAAACAACATTATGTTGAATATGTAAGGTAATTCGGGGCTGTATAGGTTGTGGGGGTGATAAGACAAGTATTTCTACTTAACTAACTTGAGGTCGGCGGCGCCAAATGGCGGTGTTACGAGACGTAAAAGTTGGCACTGTATGCACCTGGAGGGTAGGCAACTCATCAATCTTCATGTGCACGTCCGCCAGTTCAGGGAACGTGTAGACAGCCAACAGTGCAATGCCGGCTGTCTACGCTTTGTGTTGGTGTGTGTGTTGTGCTGCATGTGTTGCAGGCGCATACAACGGGGAAATACTTGTTAGACCAAGCACTATCTTACAACGAGTATGCATTTCAAGTACGACAGAATTTGACTTATGATACATTTTCTGGGGATCCAGGCACATATATAAAGTGATGATGTTGTCAATTCCGGGGGTGGTCGACAGCCCGTGGGGGAGGGGGTGAAATTTTGATTTCACTATAACTTCCGACTCGTTCATCGTAATAAGATATTTTTTTAAATATATAATTGTGTTTTCATTGGGTAAGGTTATAATTTTGGACTTTGTTTTGCAGTTTAATAATATAGTTAAATTAAAGCTAAGAAAAAGGTCAAGTAAAATGTAAAATAACAATATTGTATACATGGCAATGAAGAACTTTCTTGGTGTAAACTATCAAATTGGGCAAAGATATATAGATCTTTAACTTGTTATTTGGCACTTTACTTGATTGCCAAATAATCAAGTTAAATCAGATGAATTCGATACTCTTCACATCGGGATGGGTTCATTTTATCTGGAAAAGACCTGGCTGAATACTCTAAGTAAATGTATCAAGGGCCGCGGTATTCGTGATATTATTGAAACTGGTATGTATGAAGAAAATACTTCCCAAGCCATTTTGAAAGGTACACAATATAATCGGGAGTCAGAGCACATAAACTAATTTATGAATCCTTCAGAAGAATTCAACTACATCTATTTGTTTCTGAAACAGAAGATGTGCAGCCGACGACTATTCCGTTTTTATAGTAAAATAAATCCAAAAGCCACGTCTACATAGGATATTCACTAATTACTAGTAGAACAGTCTGAGGAATTTACACGCCTCTTCCTAAGATTTCTACAACATAAACCAGCACAGGATGAAACATTTGAATACTTCACTGATTATTTGTCTATGGCCGAGATCCTTCTGAAATGTATTCGTGCAGAGCGAGAAGGATTATTATCACTATATTTGACCACTGTTGAACAGGTTTTACCTGATTTCTTTGTTCTTAAAACATTATAATTATATCCGTGGCTGCATCTTGTACCTACAAGATATGTCTCAGCTTCCTGAGAAAGTCTCAAGTGCTTTTAAACAACGACATTTTGCAATAAAACGGAAGAACGGGACATTTAATCGTGTTGCTAGGAGCCATGACCTTGAACAAACACCTTTCCGTTCTTCTAAATGTATTGGTGGCTGGGCAGGGATGTCCGATAATATTCAAGCGACAAACAATGGCGCCTACTTTACCATAGTAAAGCCTCAATGAACGAGAAACTGTTAGGATACTGTTACTTGAGTTCAGATCCCAGTGGCGACATAAACGAATGTTCGCTCAGTGAATGGGACACAAATAGAAGTGTCAGAGATGAGGATGATGTGCAAAAATGTATCATAAGATTGTTGAAGTGTTGGTAGCACCCTACATTATAGAAACCATTACAATTTTGTCTATCTTGATACACTGAACGAGTCGGACTTTATAGTGGAAACAAAATTCCACTCCAAGTGTGCTATTCACCCACTCCCCCATGGATTGTCGACTCCCCCCTCCCACCCCCCGAATTGACATAACTTTTTATAATCGCTTGGGTTCCCAGAACATGGATCTAAATTCAAATTCTGTCATATTTGAAATGCATACTCCCTGCAAGCTAGCGCCTCCACTATATATTTTCATCCCAGGAGTGTTTATTCCCAAAGATACATCGGACATTAAAAAAAAGTTCTAGTCGCATATTTTATACCAATGGTGTTCAAAGGGGGGGGGGGGCACGATGGTGCCCTTGAGGTGTCACAAAATAGTGGGGGCATTTATAAGAAAGTCCAAGAGCATTGCACCAATAAATTATTCCTAAATTAGGCTCAAGATTATGCTCAAACCAGAAAATGTATCAAAGTGTGGTTCTTCTGTTGACAACAGAACAACTAATTAGAGTTTAACGACGTTACCTATTTTGAGATTTCGAAGCTATTTTACGAAGCGTGTTGCATCTTAACTGAACGCAACTAAGCAGTCTAAGCACTATCACACATGGGACCAGTTTCATAGATTGAGTACTAAATACAAGACGACACCT
Source organism: Timema shepardi (assembly GCA_902151425.1). Taxonomy (NCBI): domain Eukaryota; kingdom Metazoa; phylum Arthropoda; class Insecta; order Phasmatodea; family Timematidae; genus Timema; species Timema shepardi. Next base: position 22,378 of record CABFVX010001845.1, on the reverse strand, counting down.
ACCTAAACTCGAATGTGACGGGCCAGTTTTGCGTATGACCCTGGCCCACCCCATTCTGGCCCATACATGTGTCTTGTATTTAGTACAGCACCACACTTGAGACGTACTAAGTCTGACTATGAAACTGGCCCATTCCATTCTGGTCCAGACATGTGTCTTGTATTTGGTACAGCACCACACTTGAGACGTGCTAAGTCTAACTATGAAACTAGCCCATTCCATTCTGGTCCATACAGGTGTCTTGTATTTAGTACAGCACCACACTTGAGACGTGCTAAGTCTGACTTGAGACGTGCTAAGTCTGACTTGAGACGTGCTAAGTCTGACTATGAAACTAGCCCATTCCATTCTGGTCCAGACAGGTGTCTTGTATTTACTACAGCACCACACTTGATACGTATTATGTCTGCCTAAACCTGATAATAATTGATTCACTGGTCTCAATCCTACTGTTTGTTACAAGTAGACTCTTGTAAATATCCCTCCGATGTTTGAGCTGTATTACCTACCCGAGCTACGTGTTATCCGCGGAGGGAGACGGGCTCTAGTACTCCAGTACTCCTTGACTCAAAACGCCGCGCCGGGAAATATAAACAAGTTTCAATGCTCACGGTGCTGAGAAATGTAGGGGCTGTATCAAAGGATTTTTTTCTGTCAAAAAGGTTGATAAACACTACTTTAGAGTGTCTATAGTTTCTCGTAGATAACGCCACTACAGGGTGGTCACTCAAGTGGCTATAAGTTTCTCAAACATTCCGTTATGGGGGCTCAAATATAAACTCTTACTTTCGTCTCGTGAGCCAATTCCAAAAACAAAGTAAATAGAAACACGAGAATCTCAAACTAACAATATCAAATCATGTGTGTGTGTGTGTGGAGGGGGGGTGGGGGTTTAAATGTGTGTGTAAGTAATGTTATCATTGTGAGTTTATTTAATTGTGGGTGTATTTCATAGTGTATGTATTTCAATATGAATGTATTTAATTGTGGGTGTATTTCATTCGGCGTCTCTTTCAGTGTTTATGTATTTTAGTGTGCTTGTAATTAATTGCGTTTGTATTTCATTGTTTGTATATACTTAATTGTGTATGTTATTTATTGTATGTATATTCAATTGTGTGTGTATGTGTGTTTCACTGTGTGTGTGCTTTATTCGGCGTGTATTTCATTGTGTTTGTAATTTATTTTGTGTTTATTTCATTTTGTATTTCTCTCATTGTGTGTGTGTTCATTCTTAAAAATTCCAACAAATTTATAAAATCTATTAATTTCATAACTAGGTATTACTTAAATTCTTCAGCACTGACGACATAAAAACATAACCGTCAATAACAGGGGATGATTCAGATGATTTTCTTAGGGCGGTCATAATTATAAATAACACAGCTACTTACAATGTTATATTTCTGTTTAGAGCCATTTAACGATTTCGCATTCATATTTGACCTTATACATGTTTTAAGCCGTGAGCTTCCTCTCGAATTTTTTTAAAATCAGATAGTTTTTATAAACTATTTGGAGTGGCCCTCCTTCAACAACTTTTTGAAAAATTGTTCATTCTAGAAGCTGAATAGTCTTTGCCTTGATTTTTTAATTAGATTCTTTTATAAATTATAAACCACTATTTAAAGTGTTCTTCACCTAGGCATTTTTGAAATTTGGATGCCCTTGAAACTATTTAGAGACCTTAATTTTTTAGGATAGTTAGATAGATACCTATAGAAGATAATCTTTGAAGTGGTCTTCCACCAACAAAATTTTGAAAATTTAATTATTTCAGAAACTAGGATACTTGGAGTGGTCCTCGCCCAGACATGTATGAAATTTTGATGACCTTGGAAGCAATTTAGAGCTTTCCTCCCCTGACTTTTTGTGCCGGTTAAATGCCTCCAGTCTGGTAGTTATTTAAAGCGGTCTTCTCCGGCAATTTTTTAATAATAGATTGCATCTAGAAGTCATTTGGAGTTTAATATAAGACCATTGTCAGCTTCATGTTCGATAATATTAGAGGATTTGAAACATATCTAGGGGGGGGTTAATTTATTCCACAGTTCTAACGCTCCTGCTGTCCACACACCAACTCTATATCTGGTATTCATTGCCCTCAGTCTATTATTAGTCTTCTTTGACGTGTGGTAGTCTACCGTCTCTACGCGTAACAATGTTCGTTACTCGCTATGCACAACAAATACTCCTACATGAAAACTAATATTTTTTCCACACTTTCGTGAGTCATATTGAAAATTGAATAAACGTGGACGAATAACGCAAGTGTGGACCCGGCTTAAGAGGTGTCTGCGCGTAAAAAGACAAACAATTGTATAATTTATCTTTATTGTATTTTCTTTCTAAAATTTAAACCATCCTTTTGTTTTTTGTATTAATTTTCTCACTTTCACAGGGGGGTCAAGTGACGCTTTGACCCCCTCCCCCCTCCTGAATCCGAACCTGGGCAATGATATAGTTTTGTATTACATTGTATTCGGCAAGTGATAAAAGTGCAATACAACTTTTCAAAACCACGAATCTCGAATCAACCTTTGTATACATCCCTCAAGTGTATATCAAACTGAACCACATTTATTTTTGTTTAAATAAGTCAAAAATTTCAGAACGAATCTTCAACAAGTGTAGCGATTATTTGAGCCAATGTTTGGTGCGCTGTTGTGTAGTTCCGCCGCGAAGGGCGGGCGGGCGGTCTTGAGAAGCGAGTAAAAGCTGTCGGTCTGCTTGTTTGGTTCCCGAGTTGAAACCTGATAGGGAAGGGAAGTTGAATGATCCGTACAGAGCTGTAGGGGCACACATGCTCTTCACTTACGCAATGGCCAATGACCAGAGGAAGTAAATTCGCCACTTTGCACAAATCGTCCCGTTCGTTCGTTCGTTCGTTCATTGGCCAATCAATTGGCCCCGCAAAGAATTCCACCAGGTCATCGGTACACTTTATGTCGAGCATACAAAATAATATATCGCACTTTGTTTATCAACTTCTCGCTCCTAATCATGTCATGTTTAAATAACTATTTTATAAAAGTGATTCTGGGCATAAGTACACTGAAATGCAATCAAATGGGATTTCTTTGTGTGCTCTTAATAATATTTTGGGCTATACACTAAATGTGTCAAGTACATTATAATATATTATATAATTTAAGGAACGGGATATTAAATAAATGGTACGATACATTCGCACAAACTTTCTCATAATGTGCATTATAGATTGGAAGGAAATTTAAAAAAAACCTAGTTTTTTAGTAAAATACCATTGATTAAGTTTTAATCATAAAAACAAACACATTATTTTGTAAATCACATTAATCAGTCTTTATATACAATTTTAAACCAACTTCTTTAAATACTTTTAAGAAAATTAAAATTTCAAAAAATAAATTATTTGTTAACGGCTCTAAAATTATTTGTTATTCGTACAGATAAAATCGTATTCTTATTTATCATGAAAAACTATTCACAGATTTACATTTTGAATTCATTCTTCAAGATCAATTCCCAAAACATTCAAATTTTCGAAATAATTTTGAAATAATTTATTTTATAAAAATAAAGATAAATTATTGATATGTAAAATAGTATCCCGATATCTATTGTGAAAAAAATCGCTAAAGCTATTTTTTTAAATATTCAAATTTAAAAAAACTGTCATACGTAAACTACCCGTAGCTAAATTCTCACCTCAAAACATGAATATAGCTTTATTTGCCATGTTCATGTCAAACAATTTCCAGATATACATTTTAAGCAAAATCGTTTCAGCCATTTTAAAAATAATTCAAATGTTCAAAAATCTCTCCTCAGTAAAAGACCCTTTATCGAATTTTTACCCAAAACAAAGTATACAAGGTTATTTTTAATGTCAAACACTCCCAAGATACTAATTTGGAAACAAATAGCTAGTTTTATTTTAAAAATAATTCTGGTTATTGAAAAATTGGACATCAATAAACTACCCATTAATGAGCGTTGGTCCAAAAACAAATGTACTGTGTTGTCAGGTCAAAAATTGCTAAGATGCACATTTCAAACCAAATTGTTAGAGCTATTTGTAAAATATTTTCAGTTTTTGAAAAATCAGTCATCATTAAACTACCCTTCAACAAATTTTTGCCCAAACACCAAACATATAAGGCCATTTTTCATCCCAAACATATCTCAGATATGCATTTTAAACAAAATCGTTACAATCATTTTCGAGATATTTGGAATTTAAAAAAAATACTCATTAGTAAACTACTCTTAATTGAAGGGATAGGGTAAAAATAAAAATTAACCTTTTTTTAGTAGATCCTTATAATATCTAAATATTTAGTTTAGTTTTGGATCCGTGGCCAGGGACAGACACAATAGTGAAATCCACTTTTTTGTGTTCGTGTTCACATAAAAATTAAAAATTTGTCATTATCTATAGATAGAAAATAACCACAATCACAATACTTTCTCTTGATTTGAAAAGTAAAAAAAGAATCGATGCTAGTATATTTTTTTAGCATCTCATTGCCTGTTTTGGTTGTAAGCTTACGTACTAATTACGCTAGTGGTTTTAGGGATTAGGAAGGTTATATTTATAGGAAGTGTACCCACATTTGCCTGGAGGGAGGGTGGAAAATTATTTTGGAAAAACACCTTCAGTACACCCGACCGAGACGCTTAGACCGTGAGGCCACCGAAGCGGTTGTCAAGCTAATCTATTCTCGTTACCCGATAACGGAGAGTTGGGGGTTTTAATCCCCACCGGATGTACTGAGGGTGGATATTCCTGAGTCTGGGTACATTTCTCACCCCAACCCCATGAGCATAATTTAATGTGTACAGACCGTATGGGTAGTAAAACACAGGGAGAAGGAAAATGAAAACTAAATTAGATGAGTGTAACGATAAGTCAAGGTCCAGGGTTTGTATCCACCACCCCAATGGTTACTCATCTCCAAGGCATTTTGTAAACATTATCATCCAAACTTTTAGAATGAGCTGGTAGGCCTATTAGCTGATAAATGTTGCAATTACGAACGCTTTTTTTTGTTCGTACTGCAGAATAATGTAACGGAATTAGAATATCAACTAAGGGGCATTGTGGAAAAGGTTGAATTCTAAAAAACTTGACGAATATTTGCCTAGAAAAGGAAGGATGAATATTATGTTTAAAAAAACTATCCCCAGTCCAGAAACACTGTTCATAATCTATAGAAAAACACCAAATATTTTGTTACGTAAACACCTATTCAACGATGTTGAATACCATAAAAACATCTGGAAAGTGTCGAGGAAATCTCTAAATTCACACCTAGGTGCTGTCAGCCACGGTAAAACATTCTGGAGACACTCAGAGGGGGTGGACCAGTGCTCAAAAGTGACACATTAGCGTTATTGGCCTTGTAGTGTAACACTTGTATTAGTGACCTCTGCAACATGGCGTATAGGATTCAAGGTCACGATATAGGACATTTCGTCCTCGCTTTCTCCAACCAGGATAGCTTGACAGGGAAATAGTGCCAATTGTGTTGTTTAGATTGCTGTTTATTAACCCGACATAGAAAAACCCCAACGTTGTGAAATAGGTGCAGACAAAGTGATGGACAACCAACTGGCTGACATCGCAGGACCAAGTGGTGGACAGCCAGAAATAACGTGGACCAAGTGGTGGACAACAAACTGGCTGACTATCACAGGACAAAGTGGTAGACAGCCAGAAATAACGTGGACCAAGTGGTGGACAACAAACTGGCTGACATCACAGGACAAAGTGGTGGACGAACATCAATATGGATCCAGCTACCAGACCCATTCAGGTAGCCCCTGACCTTAAAAGGTGCAGGAATAATTCGTGGTCGAGAATTCCAATGGGGCCCTCAAACTCGGATGATTTCCAAAAAACCAAAGTAAAAAACAACAACTCAAAGCTCAGTAAACTTAAGAAGCTGAAATTTTGCTGACAGGGAGATAATAATCAAAAAGGAAGCAAAAATACTTTGTGACCAAAAATTCACATGAGGGTTCCCAAAAAACTATAAAGTGTATACCAAAATGTTGTTTATGATGAAATCTTCAATTAAAGAATAGATTCACACTTTCATTAGAGTAAATATTTGATCTAATATAGAGAATCTAGTTGAAATGAGCCTCCCAGATCTTGAGGATCACTAAATATTATTCCCGTTCTCAATAATTGCCCAACAAATGCCAATGGGGCACATTACACGACCAGAAATGAATCTGTGGATTTTTAAACGGGTACTTTGCTAGTAATGTAACAATTACGACAATGTGTAAAATTTAGTTTCTATTCATAGAGTGATCACTTATCAAGTGCCTCCAAATTATATGTTAAAACAATATAAATCAATGGAAATATAATTTTCACTATGATGGGGCAATATGCTACACATTTCGACGAAATTGAAAGCTTGTTTGAGGAGAGAGCTATATCAAGAGGGCTTTTTTCCCAGCCCATCAGCTTACCGCACATTTCCTGACATTTGTTTGTATGGTCTGCAAAAACAAAAATGTAGAGTTACAAACATATAACTTATTGCTTAATTGAAAAATAAATAGTAGCTGGGCATATTATCAAAATTGGACCTTTCTGTCTTTGTATAATTCCCTTAAATTAATTTTAATGGAAAAATAAAAACTCCCATTTTGTTTGTAATTTTAAACCGTGTCTAGATACCAAGTTTAATCAAAATTGTTAGGGCGTATTTTGAGAGAATCCATTTATTCGACACTCAGAAAAACTTAATTATATATATATATATATATATACATACTCACAATTAAGTTTTTCTGAGTGTCGAATAAATGGATTCTCTCAAAATACGCCCTAACAATTTTGATTAAACTTGGTATCTAG
>CABFVX010001845.1:0-15456 GCA_902151425.1 Timema shepardi | reverse complement strand
ATATATATATATATATATATATATTTCCAAAAAAAACCTCGGGGGAACCTCATAAAAGCTCAAATACTAAGTCCTAGCCCGATCGGTAAAACGGTTTCGGCTCTAGCCCGAGATACAGACAGACAGCATCGCGAAAACAAATTTTTCAGTTTCAGGGGGTCACGAAACCTCGACATTTATTAAAATCTCGAGTTAGATTTTTTGGGCAATCACAATACTTCTCTCTCCGAGGGGTCGAGCGAGAGTAAAATGGTTGCAAATAATTCTGCGACGTTGGCTGCCGCATTCAGGAACACCGAGCGCTGTCTTCACGTCTGAAACAGCTGCTTACTTATACTAATGGACTAGAGATGAAGGTAGGGCTGGAGAAAATACACCCGCATTTGCAAACAGTCTTAGATGGTACCCGTCAAGGCTAAGATGTGGAAGGTATGTACCGTGCATTGTACATCCTTTGACAGGTGACCGCGGATTGTTTCCCACCTGTACCAACTGCACACGGAATATGGCACAGAGTTTCACAACGTCGACTTCAAGGCTCTTATAAAAATGGCGAGGATCATTCACTATTCGAAGTTTAGCCATTTCAAGGTTAGCGTCGTAGAACGACTCGTTCGAAAACTTAAAAACATGATTTGGACAAGATGTATAGATAAAGGATCCTACTCGTAGACATGAGAGGTTAACACTTTCCTTGGAGGATTCTTGGCTAAGGAGCTCAGGAAGACCTCACATCTTGATTCACACCTGGTAGAGAAGAGCATCAGACGAGTCGGAGATAGAACTTACATCAAATGGTTAGGGTTCGACTCCAAACACATTTTAATTGGCCCGTTTAGAAAACTAGTAAAACAAGTGTATGGTACAGCTCTTAGAAGCTGCTACGAATAATCCAAGCCACGGTATCAAACAATCCAATAGAAATAGGCCTTGCAGGAATGCATGGTTCCGAAACACGAGTTTACAAGCCAATAGCAACAAATGATAATTTGTTTATTTATTTACCGTTATTTCTCAGAAATATGTTTTTGTCTAATCTATAACAAAGTGGCATACATAATTTTCTACCCACACGAGTGGTCGCACAGTCCGAAGGACCGCTCACACCTAGCTAATCGAATCGAAGCTCGGTATTTGGAACTCTCATTTAAGCGAAGAGGAAAGTCAAAATTCAGTTGTTTTGAATCTAAAGAACAGTCAAAAACTTTTTGAACGTTCTCTTACAAGTGTCGCAACATGAAATAATAGATTTGCGATGTAACAAAATATAAATTAAGTTGGGGGGTAGGGAAAGCGACAAAAGATATGTTTTCCAGTTTTTATGTTGATGGAATATTAAAATAAATTAATCATTGCCTCAATACTATCATAAAGTTTAATTGTCTACATGTACTGATATCAACAGTTGTTGAATATCTCTCTAGAGTGTCCTGGAATTTAATGACAACTTTTACTCTTAATTTAAAAAGTTTGTCATCTAATGCTGTTATGATCATGACAGATATTCAACAACTGTTGATAAAGTGTTGAATAAATTTGAACTCTATGTTTGTAATGAAGCAATATTTGATTAATTTTGGCCAACAAAGTTTTTCTTTCAAAAAAACTGGTCTTTTCTCGTATTCCCTTCATCACCACCTCAATGTTTTTATATAAACCGTACAATTCAAATAAATGCAAATAGATTTATGTTCTATTTTTGCATTTTTAATTGATTTCCTACAATGTTTTCTTTATTATGTAAAAATTTCTATAGTATTTGCCATTTTTATCGTAAATAAATCTGTAGCTCTGGACTAAATTAATTAATTCCATTGCAGCTTTATTTTATAAACAATACAAACAAGCATGAATATTTATTTAATCACAGCCTCTCTCGTCGATAACATAGCACCACACTGATCTTCCGAATGTCCTCGAACTTGCTCGGAAATTACCGATAGCAATACTTAGCTCAGTGACGCTGTTGAATCTTGATCACATAGGTTGCTCCCCCCTTCCCCCATTCACCCCTCCTCCCACCAACACACACTCAAAATTAAAATTTAAATTTTTTGCACCTATTTTGCACCGTTTTGCACCCTAACCCCATAAATAGTATAAATGTGTCTGTTTGAGGTGGGGGGAAAGTTAAGAGTAGCCCACTCCCCCCATTACCAAAATGTTGGTTTTTATATGCCAACTTAAAAGTTTTAATTTGCGCCGTTTTTGCAAGTATGGCGTTTTGCAACGACAACAAAATTATAATTAATGACTGTGCCAAGTTCAGCTCATGTCTTGATGCCCCAAACAAAATTAGAATTAATGAAAGTGCCAAGTTCCGCTCATGTCTTGATGCCCCAAACAAAAATTGTGATTTTTCCTATGATAATAGTAATGTATTGTTTGAACTCAAATATGAAGTTTTGAACATTTTTAGTTGAGCCAGAAAACAATAATTAAATAGAACACAAAGTTATAGTATCTAATTATATTCACGAATGTCCAAAGTATTTAATGTTTTTCAGTTTCAAACTATTTTTCGCACAATGCTTTACACCCTAATAATTACATAATTTACGTTAAAATATAACTTTTTTATGTCTTGTTTGGAAACCGCTTTACGCACTAGTTTTTTTTTAAGTTTTGATACCTCTTTACTCTGGTAGACGTATGTCTTATATTTGAAGGTGCAAATATAAAAAACTTTTATTTTGGGATTAAAAAACATTTTAAAATGGGGGGGGGGGCTAATTTTAGCCTGCACCCCTCTCCAAATAAATACAGTCATCCCATATCTGCAAAATGATGATATATTTCAATTTAAATTTTGAGGGCGTGGGGGAAGGTGATCTCGATGAGGAGCGTCAAGCTCGCAGTAGACGGTATTTCCGAGATGAGCATTATCTGCAAAATGCACTGGGGGTGCTCTAACCTTTCCCTTTACAGTCTGTCGCGGGTGCAATTCCTCACAACTGCCCTCTTCAGACCTACACAATTGCTTAAGTTGTTAAATAATCTTTGTTTTTTATAACGCATAACGGTATAAGCTTATACTAAAGAAATTATATTATTTGTCTAATCAATTTTGGTTCGCATGTTTTTCAACGCTATATCGATATTACATTACAAAATCAATATAAACAAAATATTCACTAAAATATTTCACTAACCAACAAGATCAAGTTATTTAATACTAACAATCCCGCACGGCATTGCCCGTGACCCACTGTGATATAATAAGTATATACGCCCCCCACCCCCGTCCCCACCCATGCTGCCCGATTTCAAATGGAAACGTTATTCCTGAAACGTAATTCTAAACCAGATTAAAAATATAGTCCCTAAAAATGTGTTAAAAATAGCCTAATTAAAAAGCCAATTGAAAATCTAAAAATCCTGCTTCGAGGTGCAATCGGACCACCTTCCGTCCACTTTGTTAAAAATGTCAGATCTCTGCGTGCCGTGGATCTGGCTGGGCATCGCACACAAACAAACACTTCCTTTTATTATAATAAGATTACTTCTGAAATAACTTGACCTGATAGTAAGAAAGAACGTTAGATCCTAGACTTGCGCTGAATACTAGTATGTTTCAATAGATCCAAAATGAACGTTAGATCCTAAACTTGCGCTGAATACTAGTATGTTTCAATAGATCCAAAAGAACGTTAGATCCTAAACTTGCGCTGAATACCTGTATGTTTCAATAGATCCAAAAGGCGCAGTCCCACATTTGTTTCGTATTATTTAAGTTGCCATAAATATGTGTTTTGTCTGGGTCTCGGATTACGCACGCGAGAGCTATAAATGGCGCAACAGAGCATCAATAAAAATAGCAATAAAGAACGAACACTAAAAGCTAAGAATGACTCATATAGCATCGGGTGAGCGAGTACATTTTGTGCCTTTTTTTCTCTCGTTTTCTCGCCGCGTGCAAGTGCCAAGTTTTATTTTTATAGTCAACTTCCTGCAATGGGAGATGAACTTTAGACATAATATTTCCTGTGTACCTCGGGAGATACTGTACAGTCACGGTACGGTCAACCTTTTACAATTAAATATAATACTTAATAACCGATCGATTGTATTTATTTATTTGAGCTATTTAACGTGAACCTTTGAACCGACTGATTATATCAGTGCACGAGAATTTCTATGTGCGAGGTTGAAACGGCCTACCAATTCTGCCGGGAAAGGTATGTTCCCATACCTTACAACGTTATTTTACACGACACAATCGACATGAGACCAACGGCTTTACTTCCCCTCCGAAGGAAGTTGTGCCACGGATTTTTATAGCTCAAGAAAAATTCGTCGACCCCGGCTGGGTTTGAACCCTCGAACATCGGGACTTAGTTGAATACTTTACCCCAAGAACACGGGGGCCGGCAATAACCAATATTATTGAAACTTTGTTCGTCAGAAATATACTTTGAGTGGGAAGGTGGCCATTTAATGTACCAAAGCTTTTATAGCTACGCTTTTTTTCCGATTGGGAATTTCAGGGGCACTTTTAATGAGTAAACAGGTGTTCACCTGTCGATTATCGATTTGTAAGCCTGCACTTAAAACGCATCCCATGCTTTCTACACATCTTCAATCCTCTAGAAATGTTGCAGTTCTACTTCATATGTTCTCAGATATTTTACTAAACATCAATTATTTGCGATGTCAGGGTGAAAGTAGGGTGACCCCCACCCCACCCCCACCACCACCCTGGGTGCGCAACTGTATCAATGACTGTGACATGGGTTTGTGTGAAGTATTAGTTGATTTTGTTCCTTTGAGATTTGTCAGAGAAGGTTTAATTTATCATACTTATATATTAGTAGTCTAATCAGGGCTGGATTTAGGTTTTGAAGGCCCCTGGCCTACGGGTACTATGAAGCCCCCAGTTATATTTTTAAAGTGGAAAAAAAGTTAAAGAACTGACATAAATACAAGTATAGTGGTGTCTGTATATATGTATGTATAGCTGTCCAGAGAATTTTTAGTACTTCTCAATCAAATAAAAAGACGAAATTTGGTGAAATTGTAGAGGAACCACACCAAAGGTACGCTAATTTTTCAAACTTTATAAATGATCAAAAATAAAAATTATAAACAATAAAAACGCGATTTATTTAATCACTTTAAATTGTTGACATGTTTTTTTTGTTTTTTTTTTTGCATTTTAAAAGCAAGTAAAACCTAAAATATAAATTCCCCTCTCAAATTCAAAGAAAAATTGCAGATTATAATACAGTGGCCCATGTTTATTATGGTTCGGTTCATTTCTATTCATAATGAAAACTCTACAGACACGTAGCGCTAAACATATTTAATTAATTTGAGCTTAAATTTAGCCGAGGTATGTATCCATACTAACCGATCCCTAATCTAATCAGGTACGTGTCCAGAGGGGGGCGGAGGATGGACTCGTGAGGCTGAGGTCGAAATAGAAACAATAAGTATATTATAAAAAGATAAACAATTATAAAATTGTATTGTAATAATCTATTATCCTGTAGTAATAAATTCTTAATTAAAAAATACCGTAGTGATTGTCAGTTTCACTTTCTTAACCGAACTAAACATTGCGAATAATAAGATATAATAGGCCCTATAGTGATTAATTCCTCTACACACCGAGATAAAAGTACGGTGGGTAAAAATGTTGTAAGAAATATATTACAGTTTTGCTTGCATTCACTTATAATTAATATACTTTTTATGACTTTGATAAAAAATGTATTAATCTTTATAAAAATATGTAAAATTAGTATATTTTATATCAAAAGTCATAAAAAATATATCAAGTGAGTGCAAGAATGGGTCTACTTCAATATTTTTTCTACGAAATGTTTATATATTTTTGTCTCCGCGCAGGTCAGACTCGTCCGCTCCCATACCTATCCTCGCTGTCTCGTCCGCTCCCATACCTACCCTCGCTGTCTCGTCCGCTCCCATACCTACCCTCGCTGACTCGTCCGCTCCCATACCTATCCTCGCTGTCTCGTCCGCTCCCATACCTATCCTCGCTGTCTCGTCAGCTCCCACACCTACCCTCGCTGTCTCGTACGCTCCCATACCTACCCTCGCTGTCTCGTCCGCTCCCATACCTACCCTCGCTGTCTGGTCAGCTCCCATACCTACCCTCGCTGTCTCGTCCGCTCCCATACCTACCCTCGCTGTCTGGTCAGCTCCCATACCTACCCTCGCTGTCTGGTCAGCTCCCATACCTACCCTCGCTGTCTGGTCAGCTCCCATACCTACCCTCGCTGTCTCGTCCGCTCCCATACCTGTGAGCCTCATGGCCACTGTAGGCCCTGACATCTCTGCTATTTGGAGACAGGGTCACTTCCCAGTTAAACTATTGTTCTCAAAGACAATAATTAATAAGTCACAAACATAGTATATAAAGACATTGTGTAATTTATTTACTGAAATAACATTAATTTAGGTAGTTCACACTTTAGCAACAGTGACTTAATACACATAAGTGACAAAAACATACTTTTATAACAAGCTAGTCCGGCCAAACGAAACCTAACCTCTCATGCATCTACAAATCATAGGCTCAGTTATGTTAGGTTGGGTGATATTGTCATAGATGGACTTAAAAACTAGTACTATATATATATATATTACTATATTGCTAATTACGCTAATTGGTAGGAATGAGGAAAGTTGAATTTAGAGGAAATGTACCCGAATTTGCGTGGAGGGAGAGAGTAAAATCATTTTTGAAAAACCAGCCTCTATAGTACGGGACTCGAACCCCGATCTCCTTGTCATCAGCAGCCTAGTCTCACATGAGAGTGACGGCTTAGACCATGCGGTCACCGAAGCAGGTAGTAAAACAATACCTACAGTGTTTATTTTTGCCGCAGTACATCTACTACAAATATAATAAACATAGAATATTAATTGAACCCCTTTTTATATAGATAATTTAGAGTAGCCTACTAATACTCTGGAAATAACTTTTCACTTACTCTCTGGAGATGTTTATATAAGTGTGATGTGTGCGGCCATTTGATTGGTCGTATTTGTTCCTCAAGTTTGTTTTAAGATGACAGAGACAGCTAAACATGCTCCTGTTTTACAGAACGATCTCGGGCTCTTAGCGCTAATATCTATACCTCTCTATGCCTCTCTAAGCCTCTATATACCTCTCTATTCCTCTCTATACCTCTCTATACCTCTATACCTCTCTATACCTCTCTATACCTCTATACCTCTCTATTCCTCTCTATACCTCTCTATTCCTCTCTATACCTCTCTATACCTCTATACCTCACTATACCTCTCTATACCTCTCTATACCTCCATACCTCTATACCTCTATACCTCACTATACCTCTCTATACCTCTCTATACCTCTATACCTCTCTATACCTCTCTATACCTCTATACCTCTATACCTCTCTATACCTCTATTTACAATGCATTTGCGAGATAACTGTAGTCTTGAAATTATGTATTGTACACTTTTACATGATTAAAACTGGGAAAACATTTAGTTGTCCTCGAAAGTTTGATATTTTTAGCTTTTCCTGAAAATAAATCAAAATGAAATGTTTTTCGAACAGACGGCTCGATTGACCCAGTTCTTTTAGCGCCTTTGAAAATAGAAGAGGAATTTTTGAAATCCAAACAAGCTTAGTATTGGATTCATTTGCAATGGACTAGAATGTCGATGACTGGGAAATTGTGGTTCTAATCCCTGTAGATTGTACTGAGGGTGATTTAAAAAAAATGTTTTCCACTCTCCATGCATAAAAATGCAGGTACACTTCATCTAAGTTCAACTTTCCTCATCCCCAACTCTTTAGCGAAATGTACAACCTGAATAGATAGAAAGACGCTGCGCTGAAAAATAAAACATTGGCCTTGGAAATTAATACCGTACATATTGGAAACTTAGCGTATCGGTATTTGGCACAATTAACAAATCGTCAATGAATCAAATAATAAATTGTTACTGTAGTCAAATGAATTAAGTAATATTTTACAGGAAGCTATCAAGTAGAAGTAATTACTTAACCAAGTTAAGTTCTTGGGATATCGATTTTCAACTACTACGGTTTAAAAAGAACAGTTTCATTGGGTTTTTTTCACCGACAATCATTCTATGTGTATTCCTGCCCCGAATCAACAATGTTCAATTGTAATCTTTACTGTTCCGGGAATTAGCCGCAAGAAGAAATAGTAGCACATGACGTTTCATCGTCTGTCAGAGGAGGATATCGTCAAAGGCGGCAGAGCCCACGATGGCTGTTGTAGCTACTGAAAAAAAAACCCATTGGAAGTCATTATTTCTACAACTAGACTCATTAATTTTAATTCAAACATTAGCCGAGAAAACCTTCAAAACATTTAAATTCGCTGTGTTTTATATTATTTGTACTATACATTGCATTATGGTGGCCGATTGATAAGTGACTATAGTTAGATTTCAGCTGGGAGCAATAACTTTGGTACTGATAATTAATAAAATATCAGAAATTTGTGTTTGGGCCGAGTGTTTCTGACACGCGAAACTAATTTAGCTATTGTGGCTAGTATGAAAATATCTGTGTTATTTGAAACAAGCCTAAAGTTCTCATTAGTTATCACCAGTAATATGTTTTATAAATTTTAATTAAAATATGCATTTTTTATTCTCATACTTGTTACCTCTCTTTTTATGCGTAAGCTGTAAATACTTTGTAGGCCTGCCTGAGTAGCGTGTGAAGTTTGTAAATAATGTTTAATGAATTAAACATGTGTATTGATTAGTTTGACGTGTACATTAGACATCTAATTATTATTTAATAAGTGTTTTAATCAAAATAACACACATACTTGCTAAGTTAATTATTCCGTTTAAAAAACACTTGCACTACCAGGGTGGTTATACATGTGCGTCTAATATTTCGTAGTAGCTACCATACTGATTATTTCGTGATAGTTATCAACTTATCATCCTGAATCTCCAAGGTTCTCTACCAAATTAAGTAAAATAACATCGCTGGTTGTATGAACAATAACACACTTGATACACGTCAGGCTGTACCTGGATTTTCTTACTATTGGACATTTGAAGCACCTCTTATAAATTCAAACTTATTTTTTCGGTCAACATTGATAACATTTTACTGTATTATTAGTGTTATTTTATAAGTATTAATACTATCTATCAAAACTAACAGCTATAAATAACATGAATTGACGTATGAATAAGTGAATTAATTCAAGTAACCTTTTCTAACTGTCAGATATGTCCCTTCGTAAGAAAATTAGGGTGTATATACTGTAGTCGCCACTGTTGCTCATGCATCTGCAATCTCGGTTCTCATCGTGACTACTTCGGTTGTCTTCGCCTTAAGGTTGCTTCCAACTTTGGTCGAACGAGAATATTGGGCTGACCCGCGTGCCGGAAGCGATCGGACCCAATGCGAGATGATTGCTGGCCGGCCAATCTTTCCATCTTCCTTGTGAGCCATATCATGTTACGCGTGTGCATGTGCATAATTCAGCTTGGGCTACGTGTCGGACAGATTGTTGAAAATAACCAAAGTGTGTTGAAGTTTTGTTTAAAGTCTATTTCAACTGTATTTAAGTAATATTATATTTAATAAGTGTTTTTAAAGTACAATGGAACCTTTAATTGAACAAGTCAAACCTCCACCTCCTATATTGTCTTCGCCTTCCAAAACAGCTGCTAACAGCTGCAGCTCCTCTTCCTCAGTAGTATCATCTTAGCTCAAACAAGACTTTTGGAGAACGCCATAACTTAAATTCACTGTAGTAGACCAGAAAAGAAACCACAGTGAATTCGTGAGGGAAAAGAGGAACCATAGCTTACCGTTCTGTGTGAATTGACCTTAATAAGCAGTCTTTTTACGGTTTTTATAGCTAAACATATGTTTGGCCAAAATAAATCAAACATTGCTTCAGTATAACTTATAGTTTAATTTCTTCACACGGTGATACCAACAGTTGTTGAATATCTGCCATGAGCGTAATGGCATTGGATGACAAAAAATTTTAATGAAGAGAAAAAGCTGTGATTAAATTCCAGAACACCCTCGACAGATATTGAAATTGTTGACATCAAACTGTGGATAAAATGAAACTATATGCTTATACTGAAGAAATATTTGATTTATTTGACTAACATTTTTTATATAAAAACGGCAACAAAAAAAACTGCCCTTAATCGCCTCACGAGCCACCCCCGGTCCCTTACACATGTGACCCTAAGCCACAGTATAAAATTCAGGAAATCGTCATTTCAGAAGTGTTTTGTTTTTTAAACATTGCCTACTTCATCGTTCCTTCCATCAGAAGTTATTTTCTCCTCTACGATATCTACATTTCTCGGCTTGTATCTTCCAAAAGGATTCTTTCCACGTCCCGCATTTGAAATAACATCATCCGTTTATTCCATTTTATTAACATTCGCCCCTTGCATCAAGTCTGAAGAAATTGTTGTGATTTCTTCTACACTCTAAGAAATATGGGAAACATTCTATCGGATGCGAGACCGAATGATACAGAAGAACGAGCGAAGATTCCTCCTGAGAAGAATGTCCGCCTCTTTCTCTGCGACATCCCAGGTAGATTCGTACCTTGGACTCACTTCCACAACGAGACGAATTCCAAACATTTTAGTCGAGGGAATATATGTAAAAATTACAAAGGAATCTTTCTCGCTTTACATGCGCTATTGGCTCAAGTTTGTCAAGAGGGGAACTGAAAAAACAATCAAGAGATTCCTAAAATAAGCAATCTTTCGAAAAAAAATATATTTGTACAAAATATGTGACCAAAGAATACTCGTTTCTGTGGATGTATAAAGTGACAATGGTTGTTATTTTGCCATTTTGTTTCTTCTAGATCAATAGTTATAAGGCAGGCCTACATTAAAATACAAAGTAAAGCTTATTCTATTATATCTTTTTTACCCTAAAAGGTCAAAACGCTTACTTTATGCAACCCCGAAGTTGTTAATAATTCGGATGATATTTTTAACTAATGTTATTAATCCTTAGCTAAGTCAGTAGCTCGTCTGTCAACTGAGTTAAGGGTCCCGGTTTCGATTGCTGGCATGGCTAAAAAAATTATCATTGGTGAAATGTGGGTTTGCCCTTTCACAGTGATGAATTAACGTCTGGGGACTGGATGTTGTGTCAGTTCTATTCCTAATTTATATTATAAGGCATATGAAGCTACGACAGGCCTAGCCAGCCGGTAGTGAAAAATATATGGACTGAATAGAAAACTGGCCCATGCCATAAGCTGGAAACAGTAACGGATGTAAGCGTATAACCCGGACGGGTAGTAAGACGCGGTGCTAAATATTATTATATTAAAGAAGTAACGGATGTACTGCACTGATATGAATGGATGTCTTTGTTGAGGCGCAGTTGGTTCAAGGGCTGCCAGTGCTTTGGATGTTAGCTTACAAATATAGATCAAATTATATAATTAAAAATAGAAAATAAGTCAATAAATTGTTACTATTCTGCTTAATTTTCAAATAGAGTTAGCAATTATTTTAAAAACTTGAGCGCAAAAATAAAATAGCGCTTATCTCATCTTGAAGTATTTATTGGTTTGAACTATTTTATAGATTTAATGGCGCTTACTTTAATAGGTAGGGGCCTATTTATTAATAATAATATTTAACACCGCGTCTTACTACCCGTTCGGGTTATACGCTTTAAGCACTAATTACGTTAATGGATTAGGAACTAGGAAGGTTGAATTAGAGGAAGTGAACCCGCATTTGCGTGGAGGGAGGGTGGAAAACCATTTAGAAAATCCACCCCAGTTACCCCGACCGAGATTCGAACCTCGATCTCCCCGTCCTCGGCAGTCGAGTTCAATATGACTAGTGAGTTAGCCAACTACGCCACCGAGGCGGGTGCCTATTTATTGTAATTAGCTGTGATTTTTACAAATACCTCGTATTTTTAAACTTTGATATCTGCATTTTTGTACGTAAAGCGCCATTCAACACAAGTTCGACATGTTTTGACATATCGGAAAGGAGCTAAATCAACCAAGAGTCACCCACCTCGGTGGCCTCATGGACTAAGGCTCGTGCCTAGTGCACTAGATTATACTGCAGATGACGGGGGGATCTATGTTCAAAATCTCAGTCAGGTGTACTTTTTTTTTACACAGTGATTTTCCACTCTCCCTCCCCGAAAATGTGGGTACACTTCTTATAAATATTACCTTCTTAATCCATAAATTCACTAGCGTAATTAGTACATACGCGTACAACCTGAATGGGTAGTAAGACGCGGTGCTAATAAATTTAGAAAAATAATAGTCCGCACTTCAATGGGCCACTCAGGGGGGGAAATTGAGATCTCCCTCCTTCCCCCAACCCCTAAGTATCAAATATGAGGCCTAGAATTAATAACATATAAAAACATGTGATATAAAAAATGGAGATGTGTTTAAATATATAAGCAACATTTTAAGACAAGGTTTATGACTTGTTTTCCCATTAAACACAATAAAAGTGCCTCTAAATTTTATAATGGAGGAAAAGTATAGAAATAATACCTTTGACACCCCCCCCCCCCACCAGCCCCCTAAGTGGTGTGTACTCTCCAATTTTCATAGGAAGACCCTTCCTTAACTAAGTGGCCCATAAGAGGAAGGGAAAGATGTTCTTTGGAGTTCTGGACCTTTCAAATGTTAAATAGTTCTACACTGAAATTAAAACGCAACTTTTCAAGAAATTAATAAATAAAATATTACCGAGGCGCATAATATCATAACACCCTATCTATGAATGATTGTTATCTATGCTACATACAACGTAGCTTTCATGAGCCATTAGCAACAGTCGTCCAAGCTATTCTGTGTCCACCGCCACCGACTATTTTCGTGGCCTGTGACATCACTGATCATACGATATGGACTAATTCAGTGAACATATTCCGAAAATGGAAAAATTACACCTGGACACGGGAATCTAACCTGTGACCTTTGGCTTAGTACTCCAATGCTCTAACCACTGAGCTATCCAGGAATCTTCCCGTGCACAGGAGTGAGGAATGCCCCTGGGCACGAGATATTTCCTGGAGAGCTCAGTGCTTAGAGCATTGGCGTATTAAACCAAAGGTCCCGGGTTCGATTCCCGTGTCCAGGCGGCATTTTTCAATTTTCATAATATAATATCTAGATGGAGTAATCCTCACTAAAATGCATAAATAATAGCTTTGTATGTTTGATTCTTAAATCAGTTAAGATAACGTTCTTATAACAAATTAAAAATATAAAAGAATGAGTGCCTTGGTCCGAAATTTAATTCTAGTTTGTTCTATTTTTTTGTGTGCATGGATTTGCATATTATTCAGTAATATTCATACCCCTATATAAAAATATCCAACTTTTTAAACACGCCTATGAAATGTTCCATTTGTTTCCTTTAATTTATTGAAACTTACTAGAGGTTGGTAAATGAATAAACTGAAACCAAGAGCGTACCGGGGAAAGATGTTTTGATGGTTCGAGACCCCCCGGCAGCCTCAGTAAACAAGAAATAAACTGAAACCAAGAGCGTACCGGCGAAAGATGTTTTGATGGTTCGAGACCCCCCGGCAGCCTCAGTAAACAAGAAATAAACTGAAACCAAGACTCGTACCGGGGAAAGATGTTTGGATGGTTCGAGACCCCCCGGCAGCCTCAGTAAACAAGAAATAAACTGAAACCAAGACCGTACCGGAAAAAGATTTTATGATGGTTCGAGACCCTTCGGCAGCCTCAGTAAGACAATACAGCGAGAACAACAAGAAATTACCGCGCAAACGTTCAGCTCTAACGCAATATTTGATCAACTATGGGTTATTTAAAAATATAGTTCACGCCAAAATAAAGTCAAAAGATTCGAAAGGGGCTCTTGTTCCCTAACCACCTTATAGTAAGAGTTTATTAATATCGAAACAAGTGTGAAAATGTGACATTAGTTCAATTTCATTGATTTTCATAATCATATTGGCGGAGCTATGCCACTAGGCTCGATGAAAACGGCTCTAGATTTGGCCTTCCTCTAACAAATACACGAATTTTTAAATAGGCTCACAACATACAATTTTAACATAACTCATTTGAGAACTAGCAGCGATCTTTCCTATTTACCTTGAGCTAAGGATTCTAGTAATGTTCCTTTCCCTCTTGATTGACATGACAAAGAGTGGTTGTAGGGGAAGGGTGAAAGGGAGTTACGCTTACACATAATAGAGAAGTAGTTTTAGAAAAAGATACAGACCCCTGTGATTTAGGCAGTGTGGCCTGACAGCGATTGATCTGAATTTTGCCGACTGAGGCAGCTGTCTTAGGGATAGTTTTTTAAATGTTCAATTTACGAGAAAGTTTGTACGATTGTGTCATAGGGACTATTTATTTTCGTCTCATATGCCAAATATGGCATTGATATTCACTACTGCTTCAGGTAATGGATAATGATGTTTGTATTCACTCATAATAGTTTGAGAAACATTTTATTTACACCGATAGTCCACAGTCCTGCTCATCATTTGGAATAAACCAACCTCACATTGACATCGAATTGCTGTGGGCCCGTTTTTAAAAGTATCAAATAACACGAATAATTACAATATCTACCAAGAACTTCCAATAATTATGCTAGATCTTTTCGCGAGGGAGAGAGAGATCGAACATGGGGGAGGGAGTGGGGTGAACTGAGGAGGGGAGGGGAGCTCACGGTGCGGTGGGTGCCATCGTGCCCACGGCCACAGGGCTGGGGATCCATGCGGGGCTGAGGCCAAGAACACACTGAAAAGGGTTTTAATAATTTTAGATCTAGTTGTCGAGGATCGCTGTCATGTCCCCCTCACTGCTCGTTGAAAATGAGACACGATATAACCGGAAACCTCGGTGACTGCGAGTTCGAATGGTGATTGCTGCTGAAGGAGATAGATTGCACACATGTGGACACAGTTTCATCTCATTAGCAAGAGAAAAAGTGTTTATTATGACGATGATGCCTACTTGGGTATTAACTTGACTCTACCAAGGACTCTATGCACCATCACCTCTTAAGGTCATTAGACCCTCATAATTTTATCGTACAATTTTAACAAGTGTATAGATATAAAACATAAGTAATAATTCACTGATTTCAAAACATTACAGTTCACGTGCTACAAGGGGTCGAACTTGCTTTTTATGTTCTTTGTGTGCCATTGTTAAGGTAAAGTAATTAATGCATGGGGCTGAAATTTAGTATACATAGACATTCACATGAATTAGATGTGCAGGATGAAATCATTATAATATCTATAATAATTTGAAATAATTAAATCAATATTTATAGTTTATAAATTATATGGTTGTTAAAATTGTTCAATCAACTTTCTACTGTTGAATGAGCTTCAGGTCCACCCATACCCTGGACCACAACATGCACAAGGTCCGCCCTTACCTCGGGCCACAGCATGCACAAGGTCCACCCATACCTCG
>CABFVX010001844.1:122574-139644 GCA_902151425.1 Timema shepardi | reverse complement strand
AGAAAACAGCACAGAGCATTTCATTTTAAGACGAGGCCTCCTCACACGACTGATACTTTTTCACGTACCAAGGCGGCCCCCTTAACTTGACGCACCAAAGCAGTCTTAGCACTATCACACTTAGACACCACAGTACCAAATAGAAAGATAGGGAAGAAACTGAGCAACTCTCTTTCTCTGCGAGGTCTCTTGTGTATATACTTATAATACTTACCCTCTTCCATTGACGAGTTTACACAGTCCTTCTACTATTAGCTCTCTGAAAACATTGACTTGCTTTTTTAAACTACCCTTTCTTGTTTCCTATTCGAGATGGACAGATGTAGGAAAGCTATTACAGGCCATTTTTGTGACCAAGCCAAATAGCTTATTAAGTATATCCTAATAAGTAGAAGATTTATAAAAAAAAATATTAAATTACTCCCTGATAAAAACAAATAATTTTGTGATATTTTAGGACTAATTTTTATAATTATATACTAACTGTTTTTGTTTCAATGTTATATCTTTAAAACCCGCTGAATAAAACATAAATTCACTAACATCGGACCCGACTCGGTGGCGTAGTTGGCTAACGCGCTAGTCGCGTTGAGCTCTACTGCTGAGGACGGGGAGATCGAGGTTCGAATCTCAGTCGGGTGAACTGAGGGTGGCTTTCCCTAAATGGTTTACCACTCTTCCTCCACGAAAATGCAGGTTCACTTCGTCTAATTCAATCCTCCCAATTCCTAATCCATTAGAGTAATTAGTACTTAAAGCGTATAACCCGAATGGGAAGTAAGAAGCGGTGCTAAATAATAATAATAATAATAAGCCGTGACGTCACAGGTAAGAAAAGTCGTTAATGAATGTAATCCGTGAGATAATGCGTCTTAAATACGCTAACAGATAATGGCATTAGTGTTTTATTGTTTAACGTGAGAATTAAATAGAGTTCATTAATCATAGGAAGAACTTTATCCGACAGCTAGAAACGATACTAGGTCTGTTTTAACGTATGTCGAGTCATGTGATATATAGCTGTCACTTTGATAAATATTATCAATGTTAAACACACAAAGAAAAAAAAACTGTTTTTATTTTCTGAAGGGTCCTTCTTGTAAAAATTGGACTATAGGATTATCTTTATAAAAGTTATACAAAATGTTATTTATTGCAGCCCAAATATTGATAAAAGAATTTATCTAACAGTTGTAAAAATTAACACCATATGGTCAATCGTATCAACTGGAAAGCGAGTAATGTTTGGAACCCGTTTCGATGATTGAGTGGTCTAAAGCGTCACACTCACAATTAAACAGCCGATGAAGGAGAATTTGGGGTCTTGAGTCCTGTTTGGGGTGCTCTGAGGATGGTTTTACCTTAATAGTTTGCACTCTACCTACATACTAAATTTGAGTACACTTCCTTTAAGCTGAACCATCCTCATTTTAGCATATTAACGTAATTAGTATGTATGCATATAACCTGAACGGGTAGTAAGAAGGGATTTTTTCTTCTTTAAAAAGGCTTACATCATTAATAACTAAAATTAAAAAATTAAAATTAGCAATTGGTTTCTACAACGTTCCTACTATAGGGTGTGTTCAAATTATTAATTGTACTTTTATTAAACGGGAGGTTGGTCTTAGTTAAAGTCTAGTGGACTACAGTTTTTTTTAGCACAGCATCTTACCATTGGTACAGGTTATAAGTACATGCACTAATTACGTTAATGTGTATGTGACCATAAAGGTTAAATTTATAGGAAGTGTACCCACATTTGCACGGAGAAAGATTGGAAAAACATTTAGGTAAAACCATTACACCCGACCGGGATTTGAATACCGATTTACCTGTCATCGAAAGTTTGATCTATTTCGAGAGTAAAACCTTTTAGAACATTCTACCTCGGAAAAAGGTCAGTACAAAATCAAAAGGCGAATTCATGGCTTCCTCCACAAATAAGCAAAAGGCGTCTCTCTTTTTACTTCTTGTTATTATCATTAATTTCAGGCATACTAAGTGCTCACATTTTTAATTAACTGAATATACCAGCCAATGGCGGCTCGGGTATAGGAACTGTGGAACTGCATCACCCCCTATTTCCACTTGATATTATCGATAACATTTAATATATTGAGTACTTTTTTCTTTAATTCCTTATTTATTTTTGTAGTACAATATATATTCTTTAAGATTAATGTCAATTCTTCAGAAGCCATCCCCCAGTTTATGAAAAAGATACAACAATCTTGGTATGGAACTGTGTGCTTCACAGTTCCAGCGACGTGGTGTTTGATTGTTGTGCGCATGCGCACATAGGAGAGGGATGGGGAGGAAGGTGGTACCTCCAGGTAAAAAGAGCACTGTTGTTCTCGCAGTGCCGGTTCTGTTGTGATGGTGGAAGGAATTTTTTTTACTCAGCGTGTGTTGTGCTTAAAAACCATGTACCATATTCTTGAATGTGATTAAGTGTAGAAGATTGTAGAATTAGATTATTATTCTGCTTCCAGCTATTCTATTTGATTCATTATTTTTCGGTTCTTTTATTTAACAGAAAGACTAAATGCGCTTGAAGTACTTTCAATGGAGAAAAATTTCTTCAATTGTCATCCAGAAATCAAGGAGAAAATTATTGAACTTTTTGCGCAAACTTAAACAAGAAGAATGGATTTCATTTTTAAATGAATAGATCAAGGTTGAACTGTAACAATTTAAGTTAAGGTAAGTAAAAAGTTTGGTTTTTTGTTAAGACTTTATCAAGTTCCTGAATATATTTTCTTTTTATACATGTTTTTTTTTTCTTTTTACACAATTTTAAAACAAAGGCTAGAAAATTTCTAGAGCAGCACCCCCACTAATTTTAGCTACGAGCCGCCACTGATACCAGCACGTGACTTACAAATTCATTTAGATATACAAATACGTGCTTTGGTTGCCAAATGCTCTAAGGCATCACTCTGACAGTAGAATGGACTGCCAGTTAAGGGGAATTTGGGGTTCGAATCTTAGGTGCAGTGAGGGTGGTTATTACTTAGTTTTTCTCCATTCATACAAATTCGGGTAGGCCCTAAACTTTATATAAATTCTACCTTTTTCTCTCTCGCTAGCTCACAATTGCAAATATGTTNCAAATTCGGGTAGGCCCTAAACTTTATATAAATTCTACCTTTTTCTCTCTCGCTAGCTCACAATTGCAAATATGTTGACAACCTGGAGATGTAGTAAAATGCAACGTATTAAAAATGAAATGTCGAAAAAAAAAAAAGGAGCTCAGTGGTTAGACGTGCTACCGGTTTAAAGGTAGTTGGAACACAATGTGTGTTTTAGTTACCTAATTTTCGGTGTGTTTCCAACTAATATTTTTCTTCTTCTCATCTTAATATGCGTCTAGGTTATTCTTATTTTAATTACTCCAATGATGTAGAAATAAGTGAGGAGACAAAGAGTGAGAAATTATTTAGTAAAACATACCTTGCTTAAATAAGTAATCCTCCAAATTTTGAGTTTAAGTTTTTATAGAAAAATCGGCTATGGCCTACGCAAAAATTTGTACCTCTGAGATTAAATCAGAAGGTTAGAAACCTAGATCAATCTTTCCTATATCAAATAAAGTCATGTTTTTATAGGGTCACAACAGAAAGTTTTAATTTTAAATCTAAAAATTAAACTTTTTAACTGGTCAGAATTTTCGCCTATGTTTAGGTGAAAACCATATGTGAAACTATCGGACCACTAAATAAGTAGTAAGGGATTTCCGAACGTCTGCAACGCGTCCAAGTCCTCCCTCAGGCAGTATTCTTAAGGTGCGAGTGCATGTGACGCGAGTTAAGATAAGTTTCTTTACAGTTTTTATTGCAAAAAAGAAAGTTTCAGCCAAAATATATAAAATATTGTTTCGGTACACACCTAGAGATTAATTAATTTTTCAACATGGTGACATCAACAATTGTTGAGTATCTGTCATGAGCATAGTGTAATTTGATTATAGACATTTTAAATGAAGAAATAAATTGGTAATAAGATTCTAGAACCGCCTTGACAGATATTCAAGAACTATTGATATCACATTGTAAAGGAAATTAAATTCTCATGTTAAAACAACAAAAATATTTAATTTCTTTTGATAAAAAAATATTCTGATATAAAAATTGCGAAAACATAACCTTTTTTTTCGCGTGCGCTACACCTCCACCTCAAAAAGACTAGACATTTAGAACAGAGACAATGAACCACGTTCGCAATGCCAACAGTTCTTATCCGAGTGATGATTTAGATCATGGGGGAGGGGGTGATATAAGGTGGGGGTAACTATTGATATTCGAATGATACTCACAGTCTCTCAGATTTCACTAAGTGGATACTATTATTATTATTATAATTATAATAATTATTATTATTATTAGCACCGCGTCTTACTAACCGTTTGGATTATACGCACTTACGTTAATCTGTAATGGTAGGGTGATTGTGAGATGAAATGGAGGACCCACAGTTTAACGTGGGATCCGAACCACGGTGGAGGCCTGGCATTCAAAGTGGATACTAAGTGGACACTAGCGTGGGTTTGCTCGCGTCATCATAGGTTAAAAGGTGGACCGACATTGCGCTCGGGACCACACTATCGGTCCACTAAACATTCACTAACGTTCTTGCATACCACCCCCCTGAGCACCAGATGACGAGGCGGCTAACATCAAGACAACCCTTGATTGAGCCGACCACTCTTTGAGCTATTCCTTGGATCGTTGTCGCCTGTATTTGGCAGGCTGTGAACATTATTTGAATGGTATATAAGAGTGAACAGTAGGATTTTGGTAGGAAGGTATTTTAAAAAAAAAACATATTTTTGACGGTCATCTATCACCTCGTCTTACTACCTGTTCAGTTTGTACGCATATATAATAATTACTCTAATAAGGTAGTGATGAGGCGGGAAGAATTTTTTAGGTAGTCTACCAACATTTGCATGATAATATTATGGGATAGTAAAGATTAAGACGGTTCATAAAAATCGTACTTTTTTTTTAGCACTTAGGGGCTATACGTTCAGACTGACATTAATTCAGAAGGAAGTGACATATAGCATTTCTACTGAAAAGTAAGGTAGGTACTAATGTTTACTAGTAAATTGATTTCTGTAATGAAAATATTTCTTATATATTTGGTATTTTATCTGTTTATTTTTATTTATTTTCTTATAGTCAAAACTTTTTTTTCTGTTGGTTTAACTGAAAAATTAAGGTGTGTCTTAGAATTGATGGCATATTACAATCTAAAAAATACGGTATTGATTTCATCGTGACCAACCTTACTGCCCACTCCGTCAATGAGATATTTAGGAATGGATTTCTTGAAAGAATGACAGATGTGTACATTGGCGGACGTTTGGTCTTAAGTGCTAGACACGCTTAGCACTCGGCCACCATTGTACGGTGAGGTGGGAGTTCGAATCTTAGGCGAGTGCTCTGTAGGCGGGAGTCCATATTGGGGTCTATAATTGTGTTTTCTCATCCTATCTTCAGGCTAATACGGGTTCAATTCATCTAAAATATATTTTTTACTATCACTGCGTCTTGATAAACGTATATAATTTCATTTATGATATTTGGTGTATTGTTTCTACAACAATGTATAACCCTATCATTTCATTTATGATATCTGGTGTATTGTTTCTACAACAATGTATAGCCCTATCATTTTATTTATGATATTTTGTATATTGTTTCTACAACAATGTTTAGCCCTATCATTTCATTTATGATATTTGGTGTATTGTTTCTACAACAATGTATAGCCCTATCATTTCATTTATTATATTTGGTGCAGTGATTCTACAACAATGTATAGCCCTATCATTTAATTTATTATATTTGGTGTATTATTTCTACAACTATGTATAGCCCTATTATTTCATTTAAGATACATGGTGTATTTTAGTAAATGTCTATTTTATGATAAAAGCGATATAAATTCTGTGTGGTCACTGTACCATTTATTTTAATGCTATGTCACTATTATTTATTTTTATATAAACACCAATAGGCAATAATTTAAATATTTTGTATGTGTATTTAATTTATAAAGAAAGTTCAGCTTTTAATACATATTCAGATTATACAGTATCTATATTTTGACATTGTGTATTAATCAGCCTACTTTTGGCGTTTTTTAACACAATTTAAACCTATAAAAAATTAATATTTGAAAATAATTTAAGATCTTTTTAATATTCCCCATGGTTTAATCGTTTTACTAAAAATATCAAGGTTACTTTATAGATTCCCTGCATGAAGAACGGGTACATCAAATAATTAATAATATATTCAATAGTTCATTATATTCAAAGAGAACAACAGTTCTTCAGACAGTCAATATTGCAATGTACGTTTAGATATTTTAAAAAATATGCTCAAGATACTTGTTTTAATGCTTATAATTTAAAATACAAATAACTTTAAACGATTTATTAAACAAAAATTCCTTTAAGTTACCGCCATATTGAAATAAATATTCAGATTTTGAAACCATGTAAGCGCATCATTTGGTCTAGGTTTGAAGAATGTTCCTGCCAAATTTAGTTAATATTGGTGGATGGATTTGACAGTTATTGTGGAGCAAACATCTCGACAGACATACATAAAGACGAAACTCTAAATGGTAAAGAAAATAGGACCTCACTAAGCTTGATAACTTAAGTATTTATTTACTACGTACTAAGTCATAGTTATTATATAAACATGGAAAATATTACAGTCGTATAGAGATAGGTAGGATATTAATTAATTTATTGTCGGATTCTAATATAAACTTCACATTAAAGTGTTTACGTTAGCTAAATAAAATTATCAAAAATAAATATCTGCTGTTCTATAGAAGTTATTGTTAAAAATATTTTGAAAACATTTCAAATCCATATAATCAGGTGGAGAAACTTAACTGCCATGGAAGATTTTAAACACGATTTGTTAGAAGTGAGTTTGACTCGCTTGTTTGTTGAAATAAATGAAATGTTGTGACTTAGCCAAATAAAACTAATAATATAGAGCCTCCCCCTTTAACAATTTTTTTGAACAAAACCCTTGCCAAGAAACTGTTCGAATAGCAAGGAGAAAATAAAAAGTATCCAAAATGTTGACATTTCGATAGTATTTACTACCTATAAAGGAGACAACAAATTCCATTCAGTTTCAAAATTATTATGCAGCGATGGAAAAAAAATATTTTCAAAGACCTTTGTCTATTTTACTATCCTACGGTATTTTAGTGGCATATTTTCATGAGCTATAAATGAAGACACAGTTGTAAAACTCTGTTGGTCGAACATTTGAAGAATAACATATTTAAGAGGGGAATAAACGATTAATATTACAAATGAATTTTACGTGTACATTCTAAACACGGTCTGGATTAGCACAAGGAGGAGAGAAACTATTTTTTAGATGCCTATATAAAGCTATTTACTTGTTTTTCACCAAGTCTTACTTATTGTTTAAGGCACCAGGTCTTACGACACATTCGGGTTACACTCTAAAGTATTAATTATGCTTATGGTTTTAAAGACTAGGAAGGCTATATTTATATGAAGTGTACTCATATTTGAGAGTAGGTAAAGTGGAAAAATTACCCTCATTACACCCTACCTATATTTGAACCTTGATATTCCCGTTATCAACAGTATAGTTTACTGCGAAAGTAGCGCTTTAGACCATGCAGCCACCGAAGTGGGTGCCAAGTTCTATTATACGTCCGGGTGGCTTGTTTTCAATAACTACACCAATGGTATAGAGATGAGGAATGTGTAATCTTATGAGAATTGTAGAAGTATTTGAGACATATATCATCTCTCCACAGGTATATTGTTTACATCCCACTGTTCACCAATCAACTCTCCACCGGTAAATTGTTTACATCCCACTGTTCATCCATCAACTCTCCACATGTAAATTGTTTACATCCCACTGTTCATCCATCAACTCTCCACAGGTAAATTGTTTACATCCCACTGTTCATCCATCAACTCTCCACAGGTAAATTGTTTACATCCCACTTTTCATCCATCAACTCTCCACATGTAAATTGTTTACATCCTACTGTTCATCCATCAACTCTCCACATGTATATCATTTATATCCCACTGTTCATCCATCAACTCTCCACATGTAAATTGTTTACATCCCACTGTTCATCCATCAACTCTCCACAGGTAGATTGTTTACATCCCACTTTTCATCCATCAACTCTCCACATGTAAATTGTTTACATCCTACTAATCATCCATCAACTCTCCACAGGTAAATTGTCTACATATCACTGTTCACCAATCAACTCTCCACAGGTATATTGTTTACATATCACTGTTCACCAATCAACTCTCCACAGGTATATTGTTTACATCCCACTGTTCATCCATCAACTCTCCACAGGAAAATTGTTTACATCCCACTGTTCATCCATCAACTCTCCACAGGTAAATTGTTTACATCCTACTGTTCATCCATCAACTCTCCACATGTAAATTGTTTATATCCTACTATTCATCCATCAACTCTCCACATGTAAATTGTTTACATCCCACTGTTCATCCATCAACTCTCCACATGTAAATTGTATACATCCCACTGTTCATCCATCAACTCTCCACAGGTAGATTGTTTACATCCCACTTTTCATCCATCAACTCTCCACATGTAAATTGTTTACATCCTACTAATCATCCATCAACTCTCCACAGGTAAATTGTCTACATATCACTGTTCACCAATCAACTCTCCACAGGTATATTGTTTACATATCACTGTTCACCAATCAACTCTCTACAGGTATATTGTTTACATCCCACTGTTCATCCATCAACTCTCCACAGGTAAATTGTTTACATCCCACTGTTCATCCATCAACTCTCCACAGGTAAATTGTTTACATCCTACTGTTCATCCATCAACTCTCCACAGGTAAATTGTTTACATATTACTGTTCACCAATCAACTCTCCACAGGTAAATTGTTTACATCCTACTGTTCATCCATCAACTCTCCACAGGTAAATTGTTTACATATTACTGTTCATACATCAACTATCCACAGGTATATTGTTTACATCCCACTGTTCATCCAACCACTCTCCACAGGTATATTGTTTACATCCCACTGTTCATCCAACCACTCTCCACAGGTAAATTGTTTACATCCCACTGTTCATCTATCAACTCACCCACTACATGTCATTGCCAGTCAAGACACTCATCGACGCGCCACGTACTTCCTGCACCCCATGGTGTTGGCATCCATGCGCGTCGTGCCATCGTAAATATCTACCGCGATACAATACCACCATTTTCCTCTAAAAAGGAAGTGTAATTTGTTAATGGACTTTCTAATATAGTCTTGTGTGGTGGACTGATAGGTATTACGAGTCAATGAATGCCAACGTATTGGCTAGAAAGAGAGTGGGAGACCATTTAGAAATAAAAAACACCCTCTTCCTATACGGCCAGTATTTCAACAATACTTGATGAGCTTGGAATCTAACCGTTGGGGCTATTGATGCGATTCATTAAAAAAAAGGTTACTAACAACTTAATATTAGCGGTGATAATGAGAAGTTTAATTCAAAGGAAATGCACCCGTATTAGCTTTAGGAAGGGTATATGAGAAAAGTAAAGAGAAAATTACACTTATAAACCCCATCCTTAAATCACTAGACCTCCTGGTCACAAGTAAACTAGAATATGTGGGACTGACACCTTTGTCAATAAGACCACTGTTATGGGTGACAAATATATCACTAAAGCAATATATATTGAACCTGCCTAGCTATGATGACAAAGATTCCACTAATATTTTATGAGTGCTAGACAAAAATAAACAGGCTATGAAGAAAAGCAGACAAAAGGGGTGAAACAAATTGATATGATCTATTAAAAAAAGTACCCAGCCCCTACATACTACATAATCATAAGTCCTCCTAAATATCTGCAAAAGGAAGGGGACAAACCTGTTGACTTTTTTTGTTGTATCAATACTCAGTCTCGTATTTTATATGTGTATAGTATATCATCTCAGAAAGAACTTTTTTACTATTTTTATTTTATTTTGTCTGGCACCTTTTTTCCTACCACCAAAGAAAACAATTTTATTTTATTTTTATGTCTGGCCATGACAAGTCTCACTGCTGACCTATTTACCAAAACTTTGACAGTGATCTTATGGGTTACAAATATTTACAATCATAGATAGACTGTCTCCAGCTAGACTTAAAATATGAATTATTTATTTCTTCTCAGAGATGTATTGTGTATTTATTTTTATTTTTAAGTTTGTGCAAAACTTAAAAAGTTCAAAGTCTACATTTATTCAATTTCCGTTCTACATTTAAAAAAAATTATAGATATTTATAAAAACTATTAACGCAACGAATATTAATAAACTATTATAATTTTCTTGGATATTACTCATTGGCGACCTGCATTACGCTTGGAAGGCGTTTACCGGGAAATAAGATTTCAAATCTGGCCCACGTACTTTTAATATGCTTTTATACATGTGCAGTTTTCACTGTGATTTTCTTGGAGTCTGGACATTTTGTTTGTAACGTAACTATGTTAGGATACTTTTCTTATAAATTGCAAATCTGCTATTGGGATTGTTATTAATTTACTACCATAACTACAATTATGTTACTAACGACTTTGCCTGCTTGGAGATTTAGATGATATTTTACAAAGCGGGTTGCATCATAGCTTGAAGCACCTAAGCAGTCACCCACCTCGGTGGCGTAGTTGGTTGACGCGCTTGTCGAGTTGAGCTCGACTGCTGAGGACGGGAAGATCGAGGTTCAAATCTCGGTCGGGTGAACTGAGGTTTTTTTCCTAAATGGTTTTCCACTCTCCCTCCACGCAAATGTGGGTTCACTTCCTCTAATTCAATCTTCCCAATTCTTAATCCATTAGATTAATTAGTCCTTAAAGCGTATAAGCCGAACGGGTAGTAAGACGTGGTGCTAAATATTATTACCCAAGCAGAATATGTGCTATCACACTTAATAACCCATGTATGAAATATAAAGAGAGGGAAGAAAAATGATGAGTTCAACCTGTGAAGCTTCTTTTTTATCTACTGATATCACCTCCCCTATTTCTCTGACGAGAATACACACTCACTCTATTTGCGCTTTGATTTTGTTTTAAAAACTGCATTTTCCTTGTTTACTTTTTTAAATATACATGTGCTACCGAGGACTTTTTTATTCTACTTGGCAGGAAGACTCCTACAGGTCATTTTGGTGATAAAGCCAAATAATCTGAGCTGTAGATTTAAAAAAAAATATTACAAAAATCTACTTTGAGATAAAAAATAAATAATTGGTTCATATGTACGAGCATTTTCAGAATCATTTAAGAACTTTTATTTCAATGTTATATCTTTAAAATTCGCTGAATATGACGTTAATTCAGCAACATGGGAAATCCTATACTGACCTGCTTTGGCGTAACAGGAGGAAAACCGCTTTAAAAATTTGTGTTCTACATTTTATCCCATACACGATCTCTTTACCATGAACAAATTTTTAATATGGGATGAGGTAGTTAATTTATAAAAAATTTGACTTTTATCTGCACAGAAGTTGAGGGTAAAAAAAAATAGAAAAAAATAATCGTTGAAACCTTTGATTGGGATATAAACTCTGACCTCTCGTAACCAAAAACGAGACAAGATTAAACTGATCACGTGCCCACCTGAAAGTAATAAAAACATTTAACTAATACTTTTATAATCCCAAATGAAAAAAAAAAAATTAGAGATTTTAATTAATGAACTGATCCGATATAAGTGATGAACTCATTATTTAATTATATATTTATTATCTTGTAGCTTATTGCAAAGCAACATAATGTCCATCCGGGCTATCCGCAAATTCACTCAACTATATCCATATAAGGTGACCTGGTGGTCTAGGGCCAAGGGGTCCGACTTCTGTACTGGGGTCCGGGGTTCGATCCTCGGTCCCGGCATAGATTTATCTGATTACCAAACCCTTCCTTAACCTCTGACAAGATATCTTGTTAATGTGAGGAATGCCAGGCCTCCACCGTGGTTCGGATTCCACGTTAAAATGTAGGTCCTTCATTTCATCTCACAATCACCCTACCATTACACTTTAGCGTAAGTGCGTATAACCCGAACGGGTAGTAAGACGCGGTGCTAATAATAATAATAATAATAATATATCCATACATCGTTCTGCCTCAGTTCAAAGAATGTCTCTGACACATTTAGTTAAAGTTGGTCCAAGTATTTGACAGTAATCGTGGAACAAACATCTAGACAGACACACATATGAAATGTCCAATCGTTAAGCTAAAACAGGACCTCGTTGCGATCAGTCAATCAATTATACCTATGGGGCAGGGATTTGGGAATTATACATTATTGGAATAAATGCCCTCGTTTTCGTGAGGGTAGAGTGGTTAAGCATTTAGAATTAAAATAACACACCCTCAGTTACCCCAACTGGAATTTTAACTTCGGCATCCCCGTTACTGGCGAGCCATACAAAATGAGCTAGATATTTGGGTGTTGTGCCCACCAATGCAGACTCATGATCCTGACGAAGGTCTATAATATTTGTAAGTATATACGAGTTTATCCTGCTATCAAATTAGTAAATATATAAGCGTAAGTGTTGGGTATGTAATTTTGATTTTGGTTGGAAGAACAGTTTAGAAAATTCTAATATATCTCTTTGCGGCCATAATTGATTACATTTTGATATTAATATATTATTAGTGATATTTTATTATTATGTGTTTTGTCATACGACAGGTCCATTCCTTTTATCAGTGAACCTAGACTGCCAATGCACTTTTTCATCTGCCTCCTCCTTCAGTTCTCAGAATGTTATTCTTCCTTCAAGACATCAACTATTTTAATCCTCCTTCTTCCTAAGCTCCTCTTTCCCTCAACCATCCCAATTATGACGTCATGCAGAAGACAGTTCCTTCTAAGGATATGTCCTATCCAGTTTGTTTTTTTACCAAATAATAACATCCAAAATGGTTCGCTTCTCACCCACTCTTCTTAGGACTTTTTCCTTTGTCCATCCAATCTTCTCAAATATTCTCCATCACCAAATTTCAAAGCTATCCATGTATTTCTTTTCCATCTTCCTAAGAGTTCAAGTTTCTGCTCCATACAGTGCGATGCTTCCAATATAATAATCCATCCGTTTCCTCCTCAGTTCCAAACTCAACTTGCGGGTCAGCCGGAACCTCTTCTTATTGAAAGCTTCCTTGACCATGGTGATCCTTGGCCATGGCTGCATTTGACCTAATTTCCTTGGTGTATTAGTCATACTTTATCAGCAGACTTCACAGGTACGTGAAATGTTCTATGTTTTCTAAATCCTGGTTTCCAATTTTTATTTTCAGTGGCTCTTTATTTTTTGAAATCACCATCACTTTTTGACTTCTCAATGTTGGTCTCTACGCCATATCTTCTTCCTTTCTCCACCAGCCAGTCCATCATTTCCTGCAATTTAATAGGTATTGATAATATTTACTAAAAGTGACAGCTACAGTCGACATGACTTCATGTATGAATGTATTAAAATGGTTTTAGTAACGTTAGCAACTACAATAATTTAATGTTATTCTTACAATAATCAAGGTATAATCTTATGCATATTGCTCTAGATTAAGCTATATTCTGATATCTGTTCTTAAAAAGTGTACGTTTAGTATTGCAACGAAAGAAAAATAAGTATGCTTGTGTTATTATTGTTATTTTAATCAGCTAAAAACCTTTCCTTTATTTCTTATGCTTGGAAGTCTGTTGACCTCGCCCGATATCAAAACGGTATCGGAACTTAGTGAACGAGAGTAAGTAGGACTACTTCGTGAGCCCAGCAGGCATTTTAAGGTGACATCACCTTACACCTGATGACGTGTTACTCTCTAACACCTGAAT
The DNA here is from genome assembly GCA_902151425.1 of Timema shepardi. Classification (NCBI taxonomy): domain Eukaryota; kingdom Metazoa; phylum Arthropoda; class Insecta; order Phasmatodea; family Timematidae; genus Timema; species Timema shepardi. The sequence continues at coordinate 125,695 of CABFVX010001844.1, read as the reverse complement.
ACATCGTCTCCTTCAGGTGTGGCCGCTTTCGAATATATGGGATGGTTATGGAGCCGTTGTTTTTACTTTTAAGAGGCCGCATTACCACAACATCGGTTCGAAAGAAAATCTCCCTGTTCGAGTTATTACTTTGGTTTTTCCTTTTTTATCCCCCCTCTAAGTCGATGCATTTCTTCAAATTAACCCTCCAAATCCTTATCCCTTAGAATAAGTATATATAACACCCTATCTTACTACCTGTACAGGTTATGCGCATAAGTATTTCTTACCTTATTTTTTAGGGATGAAGAAGGTTGAATTTAAAGGAAGTGTACATTCAATTGCATGGAGAAAGAGTGGAAAATAATTTAGGAGAATCCAACTTCGGTACACCCAACCAGGATATGAACACCGATCTCCCTGACATCGACAGTTTAATTAATTGCGAGAGCGACGCCTTAGACCATGCGGCCACTGAATAAGTTAAGTAACTATTAATCTTGGTGTAAAACGTATTAATATTTATTTTATGAGCTGCCAAACATCCGATCTATTTTAATATTTACACAAAAGGGTAAAGGAGATAAAGATAGAACTAAGAGAAAATATACTAACATTCACGTGGAGGGAGATTGGAAAAACATTTGGTAAAAAAAATAGCCCTCAGTACATCCATCCGGGATTAAAACCCTTACCTTTACGTCCCCCTTCAAAATAAAAAGATTAGACGAAATTGAAACTTTTTTCACTTGCCCACTGATGTATGTCATGATCTGTACATTTTTTAGTCCTATATATTAAATTCATTACAATACAATGACTTAGTCCCAGCTTACAAAAGACAACATGACGAGTATGGCGGATTATAAAGTAGACCCTAGTACACCAGCATTTTATGTAACAATAAAATGTAACTAAAAACACTTCCTGGTTCCTTCTGTGAAAATTGAAGCTGTCAATCTCAAAGTCAAAGTCCACCGTCTTATCCGTGCACCCAAAGCAGTAAGTCTTTTTTTGTGTGTGTGTGCTCCACGCTTAACTACCACTCGAGTTATGCCGTAGCTTTTGGAGCCCACTTCAGTGGTGGAAAGGATACAATGAAAGAAAAAAACCGCCCGATACTACATGTCTCATTTCACCTTGTTTTGAATTATAGTCACATTTGTATTCCAGTAATGTGGAGTTGCTTAGATTTATGGGAAGTGCTCAAAATGACCACCTTTGGCCTGGATGCAAGTCTGCAACCGTCATGTCGTGGAATGCCGCACTCTATCAAAATTAGATTGTACTAGACCCTTCCCCCTCCCCCTCCCCCCCGCATTATTATTTTCAACACACATATTGAAGAATCATCATAGACTCTACCATAAAATATGAGTGACTATCGACATTTTTATGAGGAATAAATTAAATTTTTAAAATAAAATATAGCCTATGTTACTCGCTGATAATGTAGCTTTATATTGGTGAAAGAATTTTTAAAATCGGTCTAGTAGTTTTAGAGTTTATCCACTACAAACAAACAAAAAAAAATCAAATCCTTCCTCTTTATAATATATAATTGTAGAAAATACAATGCTTGCATTCAGGCCAAAATTTGTCATTTTGAGCATTTCCTATAATGTTAAGCAGATCCACATCCCCGGAGTACAAACATGACTAAAGCTCGGAAACAAGGTCAAATGGGGTCGTACTAACTGTATTTAATTGTTTTTATGTCTCCTGCACACCAATGAAGTGGGTTCCACATATTAAGGTATATTCTGTATATACCTATCAGACAGGGATGAGGAAGGTCAAATTTACAGGCAGTGTCCCGCATTTTCATGGAAGAAAGAGATTATAAAACCACCCTCTGATCACACTACCAGGATTCCAACCCCGGTATACCCATCATAGACGCACCAATCTAAAACGATATCTACGCGTTAGACCATGTCCCAAACCCATGTGGGCATCAGTGGGTTATACGAGCTTTATGTGAGCCCTAAGGAAGTAAAGCACCCTCTTAAAAATCCCAGAACGCGTCACCGGCGAAAATATCGGAGTTTTGTCATACCAGCTGTGCTAGAAGGTGACTCTTCGCTCCGTCTAATTGATCCACTGACCGAACTAGAATGGCATCTGGTTTTGATATGTCTCGTACCCACATCGGTAGGCACTTTTTTCTAAGGAAGAGGTTACCAATCTGGCGTCCATGGACACATGAGAGTCCGCAATGAGGCATGTGGGGGGGAGGGGGGGGTGTCTAAACAAATCAGGATCTTTAAGTTATTATTTATTTATTATTTAGCACCACGTCTTAATACCCATTCGGGTTATACGCTTTAAGTACTAATTACTCTAATGGATTAGGAATTGGGAAGGTTGAATTATAGGAAGTGAACCTGCATTTTCGTATAGGGAGAGTGGAAAACCATTTAGGAAAAACCACCTCCAGTTCACCCGATCGAGATTCGAACCTCGATCTCTCCGACCTCCGCAGTCGAGCTTAACACGACTAGCAAGTGAGCCAACTACGCCACCGAGGCGGGGGATTTTTAAGTCATTTCTCTATTTGTATTTTCACATCATAATAAAAAACAATTCTATCTTCAAAATTTTCGTAAATATTGGTTTTTTCCCCCATTATTGTTTGACTAAACATTTCTTTTCTTTTATTTATTTGAAATGGGTTACCTAGAATTCAATAAATTTGTGCATACGTTCTTAATTTCACTTCGTGTGGTAGGGGAGATTAGAGGGGCCATGGTTACATGGCCCCGTGCCCCACGCTTGAAGGGGCCCTTATAAGAACACGCACATGTTTTATTATAATTATTTAATATTGAATATTATAGTTTTTATAAAATAGTTCTTTGAAGGTGTAACAAGAAGCTAATTACTATGTATTCCATTCCAATGATCATAACTGAATGCTGTTTCAGGCACAGTGTTATTATTATTATTAGCACCGCCTCTTACTACCCGTTCGGGTTATACGCCCTTACGCCAATGTGTAATGGTAGGGTGATTGTGAGATGAAATGGAGGACCTACAGTTTAACGTGGAATCCGAACCACGGTGGAGGCCTGGCATTCCCCACATTCACAAGATGCCTTGTCAGAGGTGAAGGAAGGGTTTGGTAATCAGATAAATCTGT
>CABFVX010001844.1:87366-121642 GCA_902151425.1 Timema shepardi | reverse complement strand
GTGGGGGGGGGGGGGGATTCCTTCCCTTTCTCCTTTTCTTCTCTATCGTCGGTTAGATAGAAACATTCATTGCCAGGGAAGATATATTGGATCAGGTATATATATATATTTATATATATTAAATTGTTCTTGGGTGTCTTCCTACCATTAACAACAACTCGTCCATTCAATGAAATATTCCTCAAACATTTATCAAGTCTCCACAAAACGAATAACACTTCACCTGCCTGTTGGAACTTACAGGGGATAATATATTGGTCAGGTTTGAATGGTAGCAGAAATACCAAAACTACCATTTGTGTTCTTAAAATATGATTTACTGAAATATAAAAACTCGTCTTCATTTAAGAAATACCATATAATAATAATGTATCTGATTCTTCGGTGCAAAGCAAACTGAATTGAGCCATTCCCTAGAGAAGAAACTGGTTTCTGCGTGAAGCCATTGTAGGAAAGGTTGAGGAAAAGAGGAGCTTACACAGAAGAAGGATTCAAACAATGATTGACTTGAAGGAAAGTAGAACATTTTGGAAGCTGAAGGAGGAGGACATTTCTACTAAAATGTCCATGCTTTTAACGAGATTGCGAACATGTCACACATCTTTTAATTGACCTGTGGCGGCTTTAATCTAATAAAAACCGGATAGCCTAAGCGAATATTCGAGAATCAAGAGTCGTCCTCGGAGATCTTGGGGTAAATTTATCTTTTCATGATCCGATGTTATATGGTTCAAACCTAGCTAGAGATTATGGGTTTTTCTTGGGTGATAAAAATCCGTAGCAGAACTTCCTTCGGAGGTAAATTAAAACCGTCTGCCCCTTGTCGATTGTGGCATGTAAAATAACTGATGAATGTATGTAAAAATACCTTTCTTGGCAAAATTTTAGTAAGCTCTTTTTCTCTCGCTTATTTGAATTCTTGTGTAACTGATATAATCATTGTTATTATGGATCTGTCTTAAGACAAAACACATAATAATAATAATAATAACCTAATTTTTTAGTTTTAAGGTGAGATAGAAGGGAAAAAGAATCACGGTCAGTTTTTTTTTGCAGTTTTTACAGAAAAAAAAAAGTTTGCTCTATTTTTTTTTGTATTGCATCTCCACGTTTAGGATGTCTGCACATGTATTAATTACACTGATGTATTAGGGATAAGGAGGGTCGAATTTTATAGAAAGTGTACCCACATTAGTGCAAAAAGAGAGAGTGTAAAATAATTTAGGAATACCAACCCTTAATACACCCAAATGGGATTCGAATACAATCTCCCCATCATAGACAACCTAACTATTTGCGAAAGTAACGCTTTATAATAATAATAATATTTAGCACCGCGTATTACTACCCGTTCAGGTTATACGCTTTAAGTACTAATTACTCTAAAGGACTAGGAATTTGGAAGGTCGAAATAGAGGAAGTGAACCCGCATTTGCGTGGAAGGAGAGTGGAAAACCATTTAGGAAAAATCACCCCCAGTTCACACGACCGAGATTCTAACCTTGATCTCCCCGTCCTCAGTGGTTGAGCTCGACATGACAAGCGCGTTAGCAACTACGCCACCGAGGCGGGTGTAACGCTTTACACCCCATTTGACCACCAAAGCTAGTTTAATAGGGCGATTATTTCCTTAGATCGCACTTAGAACTTCCAGTCACCCATCTGTCCTGTCAAAGAATCACCAGGAGACCAACACTGTATGAGAGGCTTTAGATTACAACTAAACAAAGTGTACTGTAGAAGAAAGATGGCTTTCTGATTAATGAGCCACATGCTGATACTATGATATATCTACGTGACTTGTGGATAAATCAATACAACAACTTTGTGGCTATTAATTAGATAGTAAAACAATTACTGTGGACGTGTGCATTTTTTTTAAAAATTCTTATTCGTTTCGGCTTGCCATGCGTGTATGTTGTACGGGTGGTCTATCTAGTTTGACGACAACAAGCGTTGGAACGAGCCTTCTCGAGTGGTAGACAAAATACTCTGGTCCATTCATCTTTTGCCTGTCTTGAGAATATGTGTGATCGTTGGAGTCTTAGACAGAGGATGATAGTAGAATTTGATAAGCGTATATTTAGGTTTGTTTTACTTTCTCATCTAAAGACCTTTAATTTATTTGAGGTATTTAAAATGCATTGTCTGAAACGACGGATTAAAACCAGCACATAGCTTATAAACTAGCTTAAATCTACAACAGGCACAACACTCACCCCCCGGACGTTAAATCATCACTATGAAATGGCAAGCCCACATTTCATAAATGATAAATTTTTCGGCCATGCCGGGAATAAAACTTGGGACCCCTAAGATAGGTGATCTAAATTGAAAATTTACGCGTGTGTAAGTTAGCCTAAAATTGATTTACCACCAGGAAATTAGATTTATCATTTTGTGTTCTATGTTGAACAGAATTGAATTTTAATCAAAATCGTTAAGAGCGATTTTTAAAAACACCCATTATTTTTTTTTCGTTTTGCCTTGAATTAAACTACTATTAATTTTATGGTTTGATAACTAAATCAAAATATAACTTCGGGGAAACTTATGAACACGTTAAATACCAATCGGTAAAATAGTTTAGACTGCGACCTCAGATACACACAGACAGACAGACAGATGAAATCTCAAAAACAATTTTATTGGGTTCTTGGGTCATGAAACGTTGACATTAATCAACATCTTGATTGTGATTTTTTCTACGATCACAATACTGCCTTTCTACAAAGGTCACACTAAAGTAAAACTAGTGATAATAAACACGAGACCATTTTAATTGTTTTAGCACTTAGAACCAGTGTACATCTACAATTTAGTAGTTTTATGACCTGGACTAATAATATAATATTTAGCACCGCGTCTTATTACCCGTTCGGGTTATACGCTTTAAGTACTAATTACTCTAATGGATTAGGAATTGGGAAGGTTTTTAATTAGAGGAAGTGAGCCCGCATTTGCGTGGAGGGAGAGTGGAAAATAATTTAGGAACACCCCCTCCCCAGTTCACCCGACCAAGATTCGAACCTCGATCTACCCGTCCTCAGCGGTCGAGCTCAACACGACAAGCGCGTTAGCCAACTACGCCACCGAGGCGGGCCGACCTGGACTAGGATTTTGATGAGTTGTAATTTTTTTTTACATCATGCACAATGATCATGAATACATAAACTCTCTTAATGATCCCCTGGTTGTGTAAATGTTTTTTACAGCTCTTTATTATTTATTTTCTTATTTTTAGGTAATGTTTTCCAGTTTTCTTAGCTTTTATATGTTTTTGAGTCTTTTTAAGGCAGTTATTTTGAACAAATAAGTATTGGGACTAACTATAGTTTTAAGAAAACTTGACTCAATTCTAGATGTTGTCGAGAAATGTTATTGCAATCCGTGAACGAGTACGTCTCACCATTCAATTGGTAAATATCTAGGCTCTATTATTTTATTTTTTATTATTATTTAGCACCGCGTCTTACTACCCGTTCGGGTTATACGCTTTAAGTACTAATTACGCTAATGAATTAGGAAGGTTGAATCAGAGGAAGTGAGCCCACATTTGAGTGGAGGGAGAGTGAAAAACCATTTAGGAAAAACCGCCCCCAGTTCACCCGACCTATATTCGAAACTCGATCTCCCCGTCCTCAGCTGTCGAGCTCAACACGAATCTAGGCTCTAAGCCTGTGTATTTAGTACTAAGAGTTCTATCTCTGATAAGGAAGTTTGTATATCATCTGACGATAGATTATTAAACGTTTATTAGAACTTTTGTGTTAAATATTCCAATAAAAAATTGCAAATGTAGATTTACGCTTTAACTCTTATTTTAAAGCTCGAGGAAAGGAAATACATATATTTGTTTCTTTGAGACATCTTAAAGCCTATGCCAAAATGCCCGCACTTTAAATTAAGTGTCACGATGAGACGTCTTCTAACTTCCGCCACGATGTCCGTTCTGTAACCTAGGTGCAACTTTTAAAACCTCTTGGAACTTATGCTAGTATGTCCACACCATACTATGATGGAATTTCTACTAAGATGTCCGTGATTTTAACGATATTGCGAACATGTCACGCCTCTTTTAATTGACCTGTGACGGCTTTAAGCTAGTAAAAAGAAGATAGCCTAAGCGAATATGCGAGAATCAAAAGTCGCCCTCGGTGATCTTAGGGTAAATGTCTCTTTTCATGATCCAATGTTATATGGTTTAAACCTAGCTAGAGATTAGAGATTTTTCTTGGGCGTTAAAAATCCATAGCACAACTTCCTTCAGAGGGAAAGTAAAACCGTCTCCCCCTTGTAGATTGTGGCATGTAAAATAACTGTTTAAGTTATGTAAAAATACCTTTCCTGGCAAAATTGGTAAGCTCTTTTTCTCTTGATTATTTAAATTCTAGTGTAACTGATATAATAATATTATTATTATCACCGCATCTTACTACCCGTTTGGATTGCACGCACTTACGCTAATGTGTAATGGTAGGGTGATGGTGAGATGAAATTGAGGTCCTACAGTTTAACGTGGGCTCCGAACCATGGTGGAGACCTGGCATTTCACACATTCACAATTTGTGATTAATACACGTATTGTCAGAGGTGAAGGAAGGGTTTGGCAATTAGAGAAATCTGTGCCGGGACCAGGGATTGAACCCCGGGACCCTAGCACGGAGGTATGACACCTTGCCCCTAGACCACCCAACTAATATAATCAGTCGTTTCAGAAAGTGCACGTTAAATACCTTAAATAAACAAAAAATTCAAAAAAAGGATATTCAAGAAAGTTTGGTAGGAGGAGGGTAAGATAGGGGAGGGGGGTGGGGGCAGTGAGAAGCTATTTCTTGACGATCCTTCCCCATGACGTGACCAACCTGTATCGGCTTGTAAACATCGCGGCGATATGTAAGTTCAGAGGCCGCCCACCCACACGTCGACAAAAAGAAGGTAAGATCCGATCAAGGCTCTGCAACTTGTCTGACATGTCACGCTGGTGGTTTTTATTTTTCGGTGTTAATTACGCATTTAATGCCTTCACAGGCCATAAAAGACATATCATATACATTAATTCAAGGACAAACAAGAAACAGTACCCATCAGACCATTAATATATCATATCGCCTGGCTAGCGAAATGAGAAAAAACCTGTTTAGACTCGTTTATCTTTATACACAGCATGTTGGACAACATGATTCCCAACAAGCTCTGCTAAAATATAAACGGATTCTCAGCTTGTTGGTGATGCTGTTGGCACACATGTTGGAGTTAGTAGGGCTGGTCAGTGCCAATATGTTTGGTTGGCTCAATTGTTGTAGATAATAAATGGCCAACACAATATGTTAATGGATTCTGTAGGTTCAGCATATGGGTAATGGAATATACAGTAGCCCCATGGCTTCTTTGGTGCTGACTGACAGTTCACAGTTCACAGTTGAAAGCTTTGAAAAGTTACCAGACCAAATTATGTATCCCTACGCCAAACCATTTGATCTGCAAAAACATGTGTTTAGCAGCTGTCACTTCCGACGTTCAAAATTATACCTAAATGTTGACTGTCAGAAGTCAGCTGTGAGCTGTCAGTCAGCACCAAAGAAGCCATGAGGCTACTGTAGTCAGTGTCGAGACTTAGCGACGCACGTGTTTTGTTTTCAGACTAGACTTTTTAGTTTACATAGTTGTGGGTCCATGGCGAGGAATAAGGCGAAAATAAATTTGAAAGTATTCTGTTCTTTGAGATGTTACCTCAGCTGATTACAAGAAGTAAAATATTTGAGGAGATACACTTACTGTAGTAGCTAAGGATTTTGTAAACCCTATTGTTTCTTACTTTTTTCTACAATATTACACTTTCTGGCAACACAATACACTAACAAATATAAAATACAACATTTCCCATGAACAGAAATGTGTAGACTGATTCCCGGGATGTTTTTTAGCTCAAACATTTTCATAAATCCCGTTCGGGTGCACTGAAGTTTTTTTTTAAATAAATGGCTTCCTACTTTCCCTCCAAGCAAATTCGAGTGCGTTTCCTCTAAATTAAGCCTTTTTAATCCCTAGCCCAGTTGTGCAATTAGTATATAGGCGTATAACCTTAACGAGTAGTAAGACGTGGTGGTAAAAAAAAAGTTGGCACGATTGAACACAACTTATTTATCCCAAGATGTTAGTTACCAACATTTTGACTCCAACATATTACATAATAAACAATGATTTTCATAATCGGAAGTTTCTGGCCTTTGATAATAAATAGATGGGAACGCGAGCTCTATTAGGATAACTAATGTTCCAGTAATCTCCATCATACATTGGAAAACTGAAAGGAGTAACGGTAACAAAAATCTCAGTAAAAGTGTAGATAGTTTTTTTTATATAAAAAGAGGATTGTAAAATTTTAAGAAAGTTTTTTGAATACTGCAACTTTTACAATCCATTCAATCACCACCTTTTTTTTCTAACGTTTTGTTTTAATGTTTTATTTTCACTTTCGTTAAAAACTTGTAAATTAATTGTGTATAATGCCCTGTTTGTAAGTTTGAAAAATTTGACTCATATTATTATTATTATTATTATTAGCACCACGTCTTACTACCCGTTCGGGTTTTACGCATTTACGCTAATGTGTAATGGTAGGGTGATTGTGAGATGAAATGGAGGACCTACAGTTTAACGTGGAATCTGAACCACGGTGGAGGCCTGGCATTCCTCACATTCACAAGATGTCTTGTCAGAGGTGAAGGAAGGGTTTGGTAATCAGATAAATTTATGCCGGGACCGGGGATTGAGCCCCGGCCACCAGCATAGAAGTCTGACACCTTACCACTAGACCGCCAGGTCACCCCATACTATATCAAATATAGTTAAGGTAAATATTTTAAATACCAAAGTGTGTTAAAGAAAAAAAGATAAAATTGAGTAGAAACAAATTTTAAAAGTGTTAATCATAAAGATATTTATCCTTAATATTCAATTAATTAATTAAATTTATTTAAACTCATACTTTGGTAAATTATTAACGACAATATCTAAGTCTTGGCTTTAATTATATGTATTATTAAGTATGTTCCCAGTTTCTTTAACCAAAACAATTATGGTTAAAATAAGTAAATTATTAAAAAATTCCTTCGATAGACACGTTTTGTTTGATTTTCTAAGCAGAGTAATTTTTTTTTTATCTTTATTTATATATGCTAGCTAGTGATAATCAATTTCCCTGATCCTTGTCAAATTAACGCCAATGATGTGACTATGAGAAAGGTAGAGTTGAAAAAATATATATTTGAGTTTGCGTTGAAAATAAGTAGAAAACCATCTAAGAAAAATATTAACCACGTCAATACACCTGGTCTCGATATCTCTGTCACTATAAAAACAAACAAGATGACACCGACAACTTTATTTGCATGCCCACGCAACCCGGCTACTGTTATAACTACTTCATGGTTTAATTTCCTCCGTGTCTTAATACCCGTTTGGTTTATACGAATTATAATTACACTAACGGCGTTAAGGTTTGGAAAGGTAGAATTGGAGAGAAAATTTACCCCTAAATTTATATAGAATAAGATCGGGAAACAATTTTAAAAAAAACACACCATCAAAACCCAACCGGACGGGATTCAAACCATAACTTCTCCGTCCCCAACAAACCAGACCAAATGAGCCTGTCACTCAGCTAACTTTGCCACCAATGCGAGTTTTGTGAAAGTAGGTATCATATTTTCAGTATACATATCTCTATTGAATCATGTATGAAATAATTAATTATAGGTCTACGGTCTCCACACAGACAGACTTTCTTTACCTTTTATCCTAAAATAAAGACATTTACTGGAAACCACTAGTAGGATATGAGAAATAAAATAAAATAATCAACAATGTTACAGAAACATCCCACCAAGGAGCAGACAAAAAATAATATATACTGTTGCAGAAACTTTGAAAACTGAGGAACATCTCTAACCACCAAAGTGCATAGCAAACAAAATCTCATTTCAAAGACATGAATAAAAAACAAACTATATATTTACATGTTTGCCTATAGATCAAAATATATAAGTTTTATAAATATATATTTCAAATTAAAGTTTTTTATTTTTAATAGTAGAGCAACTACAAATTTACTATGATAAGTTATTTCGTTTCTCAAATAGTTGTGAATATATTGTAAAAATTGGAAACTTTTGCGTATGAAAAGTAAGTCCAATACTCAAAGAAATTTTTATGAGAGAATGAGAGTTACCATTTTGTTTTTAATGTTAAACAGTACTTAGATACCGAATATAAACAAAATCACTGGAGCTAATTTTGAGAAAATCGATTCTATCAATTATTCCCTTCAGTAAATTACCCTTATGTTTGGAAATATATATATTTACAATAATATCCTAGGGTAAAAATTATAAAAAAAAAACTCTAGATACCAAACTTAAGCCCAATCGGTAAAAATGTTTAGGCTCTATACTAATATACAAACAGAGAGAACGACAGCATCTCAAAAACCCTGTATTAGGTTTCAGGGGGTCATGAAATGTCAAAAGTTTATCAAAATAATCTTGATAGAAATTTTTTACGATCACAATATTTCTTTCTCCAAGGGGTCGAGAGAAAATAAAAAGACTCTTGGGTATGAATAATTAGTAGCTTATCTAGTCTATATTTACTAACGTGAGCACACGATCAAAGGCATAAGTCTCGTATCGTCTAGTTTGTTAAAGACTCTAATTCAAGTGAGATGTTCAGGAGTGTGGTTTTTTCTATTACATAAACACTAGAACAACACTTCGTTGGTCAAATCGTCTGAAGTGCCACTCTCTAAATACTTGGGACTTCCAATAATTCAAAAATAAATTTCTAATCCCGGTTGGGTACACTAAAGCACTGTAGGTGGTTTCTCCTAAAAAGGTTTTCCACACAAATGTTGTTATACCTCCTCTTAAGGCGATTGGCCCTTTTCACTTGTCGTGGAAATGCAGAAACATGGGAACAAACAGTTATCTTCAAGAATTTTTAGTGGTTTACAATTTTCATTTTGGAAACGGTTTGTTCAAAAATAGAAGCATGTTTATTAAGTTATACTATTTATATACTCACCTCCTCTATAATTTTAACAGTGATCAAATATTGTTATTAACATGTTTTTCTCAAAAGAGAATGGCTGGCTTTATAACAAAAAATAAGAAATTATAACAAGTAATAAACATCGATACACTATCTAAGAAGGGGTGTTGAAAATATTAACATGGAAATTTCACGTGTTCTTGAGAAAACTAACATTTTCAAACGTATGATTTTTCCGCAGGACTTTGCCGGTATCTAGCGACATCTGCGGTATTCATTATTCATCTGGTCTTGTTGGCGTGGAAGGATACTTTAGTTGGTTGTGCAACCCCGCCACGCTCTTCACTCTGCCACCAACCATCCCACAAAATAGGTTTTAGACTTGCACCCGGTGGAGCCAAAGGCTTTAATTCAACTTTTTAGAGCGATATAGCGCAATGTTAATAAGAGACTAACAAACTCTTAATTTTATTTTTGTAAATAAACGTATTACCTTAACGGGTAGTGAGACGTTGTGCTAAAAAACCTTCACAACATTTCAGATAAATTATACCTTCTTCATTCTCTACCCCATAAATGTAGATTTGCAGGTAGTCCAGTCAGACAGTAAGATGATAATAATAATAATAATAATAATAATAATAATAACGGTGTATCTGTACTAGGCCTACACCGATCTGTCTATCAGTTTGCGGAAAGATTAGCCAATACTAATATATCGTTGTCCGGGGGACACCCAAATGTACTAATCGTACTACATCCTTTCCGTGGAGGTTCTTTTCATGTCCCGATGAGGTAAGAGGAAGATGCTAGTGAATATAGAGGAGTAAAGCCAAAGAAGATCTTAACTTAACTTAAGTCTAGTTAACCAAATTCAGGTGACTATGGGAATTTTCTCCTTTCAAGAAAAAATCCCCAGTCACCACCCGGGAATCCAACCACTATACCACGAGGCAAGTCAGGAAGACGTTGAGCATGTGGAAGAAAAAAAAACCCACAGCAATTTTTGTTCATAAATATAGTTCCCAGGTTTCACCTTAATTTTTATGTTTTCCTTATGTCACGGTCAGATGAAGCAACGCCGGTGGAAGAATATTATTATAATGGTCGAGCCAAGTCATGGTACCGAAAAGACCCACGCGGAGCGCTCAAGAAGAATGGTTGCCGTCAGGCGAAGCGACTTCAACACATTGCCAAAATAAGCGTTTCAAACTCATGTGAAATCCGTGCCGAGAAACGAAGTGACAGTAGAAATATGAGCAGTGTCCCTGCACATCCTTCATGTGACGGTCCTCTTTCCTTTCCTCCCACTAATTCTTCCTGCCTTGGGGGTGACCCCGAATGTACTTGAGATGTGAGAACTCTTTTTTTTTTCTTCACCGAGATCGTCGACCTTCTGGTTATACCGGGAGACGAGAGATCTATTACGTTGGTCCATCCTCATACTCGTCCATTTTGTTCTTATTTTTATGGTTCTTGTATCCAAATCTTAATTATGTATACCCTGGTTTTTTTTTATTGATGTAAGCCTACATTTATAGCGCTGTTTAGAAATTACATTTTTTTGTGGTCAGCTTTGATATCATTTACAATATTATTAGTGTTACTTTATAAATATTGATATGGCCATTCATATATATAAATATATATATGAATGGCCATATCTGATGGGTAACTAAAGTGACTAAGTCTAGACTCATATATTCATACGTCAAGTCATTTGAACTTCAGCTGTCAATTTTGATCGATATTATAAATATATAAGTTATTATATATATATATATATATAATAACTTACCCCAATATATATATATATATGTATATATATAATAACTTACCCCTATATATATATATATATATATAATAACTTACCCCTATATATATATATATAACTTACCCCAATTTTCTTATGAATGGCCATATCTGATGGGTAACTAAAGTGACTAAATCTACACTCATATATTCATACGTCAAGTCATTTGAGCTTCAGCTGTCAATTTTGATCGATATTATCAATATTTATAAAGTAACACTAATAATATTTTTACTAAAAAAAAGTATGTAACCAAATTTTTGCTATGTAAAACTTGAAACATATTCAAGGAGGAAACTAAAATTTTAGAAAACAACAAATATTTCGGGAGCAATTCCTGGGGTACTTAGGGTTCTAAAAAACATATTTTTGTTTTATATTTTTAAAATTAAAGGACTTACTTTGTGAGTTAGTATTTCAAAGTTAAATTTATTTTTTATCAAAGCCAAACTTTACATAACTAAAATTTATATTCAACGGTGAATGTATAGACGCTTTTTTCTTTTAGCCTGTGTGACTCGGGGCCCCTGGGTTCATATCCGGGTACATCGAGCACTATACCATGAGGTCGGTTTGTATGAATGCTATTGAGACAGAATAATAAAAAACATAATTAAAAAGTAGTTGAAGTATCTAAAAAGTCTTGATCTGTAGATTTGCACTAAAATTATAAAACATCTTAAATTACAACGAACTTTACTACAAATCCTGCGACTTGGACAAGCGAGAAAGTATATTAAAGATACTTCTATAAAGTCCGTAAGCTCCACAGCCGTGTAGACCTTGAGTCCTTAATGGTCCTTAAAAATGTAAATTGCGTCTACACAGTCCGAATCCTTAATCACGTGACCGAGCCAACCAATGAGAAGGTCTGAGACTACACAGCAAGGCGGCAAGCAGAGGTTATTAAGAATACTAATGGGAAGTTTAATCTAACAAAGTGATGCCACTCTTTCTGAGAAATTGTTATTTCTCAGTAAACTATTTCCGAGATGCTATGCTTCATTTTATTTTTACTATGAAACAGCTTCATGAGTAAAACTATCATTTCGTTTTGTAACTTTTGCGTTCATTGGTTCTTTCATTTCGATGCGCGCGCAAATGTTCTCTTTGCTGTGATTGTAAATCCTTAGCAGTCCGTATCGACTAGTCCTTATAAATATAAAGTTCAGTCAACCTTTACAGAGTTGTAATAGCTAAGGTTTCAGGAGACTGTAGTTACTTCAATCTGTTGGTGTGAAGTTTATTTCTCACGGATCACAATGCACCTTACGTATACGAAGTCTTTAGGTGAGGCTTTTGGGCTATTTTTTGCCCTTGTAGTACTAGTTAATTACTAATACCAACACAGCTGGACACGTTGCTTGGATGTCAAGCTAATTTACACTGGATACCATCGCTGAGAGAACTGTATGGTTACTTTTGGGAAATAGCGTTGTCATTTTCTCGTTTGTGTGTGGTCAACTTTTTCCTCAAATATAAGACAGGTTTCGTATCGCTGGTTATTCGAGGATGCCAGTAGCTCCTTCTTACCCCAGAACACTATTTTCCGACATAACTGAGATCGAGTAGATTTGGCAACAGTTAATTGAGAGAGAGAGAGAGAGAGAGAGAAAGGATAAAGCATTTCTCCATCAGACCTAATGTCAGCAATGATATTGGGTGTAGTCTGGTTTGCATTGATGGGGAGGTGGGTTTTCTAATCTCACCCGTGTGTAGTGAGAGTCTGTTTTTTTCCTTAATTGTGTCTCACTTTCTCTCCGCGCAAATATAAGTACAGTTCACTTGCACTTCTACCTTTCTCGTCCACAGCCCATTGGTGTAAATTTACAGGTAGCAGGAACAGAAAGTGTAACGTGGTTGACAAAATAAAGCCCCCAAAAAATAATACTGTAGTACAAGCATGTCAAATCGTTTGATAATAAGGACCGCATTGATAAATAAAAATACTAAGTAGATCACATTTAAAAAACAAAAACAATATTTTCCCCTCGATAACTGAAAATAATCAGCCCCTTGGTATAGTGGTCAGTGCATCTTTCTACGAGCTTAGGGGTCATAGGTTAGAATCTCTTCTGATACCTAGGGTAATTTCAACTGTTTCTACACCCTCATACTATCACCATCACCTCATCTCATCGGGACATGGAAAGAGCCTCCACGGAAAGGCTGTACGATTAGTACATTCGGGCGTTCCCTGGGCAAGTATATTAGTACTGGCTAATATTTCCACAAACTGGGCTACAAATAATGTAGCCAAGACGCGCAATATTATTATTATAAGTGAAAATAACTAATATTTAAAATACTTACTATTACAAAAAATTGAAATGATATATTATTATTATTATTATTAGCACCGCGTCTAACTACCCGTTCCGGTTATACGCACTTACGCTAATGTGTAGTGGTGGGGTGATTGTGAGATGAAATGGAGGACCTACAGTTTAACGTGGAATCCGAACCACGGTGGAGGCCTGGTATTCCTCACATTCACAAGATGTCTTGTAAGAGGTGAAGGAAGTGTTTGGTAATCAGATAAATCTGTGCTGGGACCGAGGATTGAACCCCGGCCGCCAGCATAGAAGTCTGACACCTTACCCCTAGACCGAGATTATATAAAATGTTAATATTTATTCCATAATAGTTGAAGTACCCAGCGTTGCTTGAAAATAAACGTCTTTGATTTATTTTCTTCCAACATGGTTTTTAATTAATAAAATAAATGGAATTATTGAAAATTTCCTCTTCAAAGATACATACTTTCATGCACAGTAGCTACTGATTTTTAAAATCTCAGACATCTGAGTGTGGTAGATATATACCACAATGCTTATAAAAAGCAAACTCTTTATTTTATTAATATACCTATATATATTCCCCCAGAAATTTGAAACCGTTTTATTATCAATGGTGTGAGTGCCCAGCTTTAAATTTTATATATTGAAGTCACTAACATAATTGATGGCATTTGCTTGTCAATGAGCCTTGATTTCTTGGGTGTTCATTCCTATTCATAAGCTAAAACCGTAGTTCACACAACAATGTATTGCCAAATATTTCACAAAGTTAACTTTTTTTGGAGGGGTAAATTTTTTTTAGCAAAGATTAAAAATTAGGTACAACAAACATAATTGCTAGATTTCACCCAGTAACCAATAACAAATTTCCAAACGGTTTGTTTCTCCAACACTTATGATAATATGAATCAGGTTGCATTGTATGTTGGTTTATCAAAACGTTTGTTGGCCACAAGGAATCATGGGTAGATAGGGCCACATGTAGCCCACAGGCTACAATTTTGACATGACTGTTATAGTAGGAATTTGGTCAGAAGAAACATTGATAAAGACATATATTTTTTTATTGCAGTCCAAATTGACAATAGTTTACTGGATTATTATTACTATTTTATATATACTAATGCTCATCATCATCAACTGTTTACAGCCTGTGGTCATTTCAGTTTAGTAAAATGCTTCCATCTTCCGCTAACCTTTCACCATTCTAACTATTATTAATATTATTAGCACCGCGTCTTACTACCCGTTCGGGTTATACGCACTTACGCTAATGTGTAATGGTAGGGTGATTGTGAGATGAAATGGAGGACCTACAGTTTAACGTGGAATCCGAACCACGGTGGAGGCCTGGCATTCCCCACATTCACAAGATGTCTTGTCAGAGGTGAAGGAAGGGTTTGGTAATCAGATAAATCTGTGCCGGGACCGAGGATTGAACCCCGGCCGCCAGCACAGAAGTCTGACACCTTAGACCGCCAGGTCACCTACACCATTCTAACTAATATATTATAATTATTTTAGTAGATATTCTTATTACAAAAAAAAATCTTTTATTCTGAATCTGACTATAATTATATATTCACTACACGTTCCAGCCAATTACTTCAAATTCATTTAAAATGCAAAAACAATTTAGTTGTTCAGGTGTTATCCGTGTTTCTTTCATGTATCTTAAAATGGAAGAAAATCATTGACCAGCTTCTGAAACTGCCAATAAAATTCTAGTTTCTAGAAATCTAGTTTGAGTGAATTAACTCTTTTACGGCATGTTAATTTACGTTTTATGTATACACGTGAGACCTTTATAAGAGCTAAGCCTTGTAAATGAATAAACGTATCATTCATATGTATATCACTTCATTTAAACGGCGTCTAATTAGTTGATAGGCTAAAGAAATCTGGTTTTTTCTCGACACGTTTCTCAATTATTTCCTTTATTTCCTAGTTTGTCTTGTTTACCTATCAATGTACTGGACTATAAATGAAGTATTTATTAACTCTAAAAATTGAACTCAGGTTTTTTTTTTAAAGAAAAGAGTTCGTTAATCTTTAAGATAAAAAATAATAAAACTGACTACCCTTTTAGTCAATTTTATTATTTTTGTTTTATTATAATAATTATTACTATTTTTTGAATAAATGAGCCTGTAGTTTTTATAGTAATTATTATTTTTCTGATTTTATCCTTATTAATTAAGATTTTAATAATATTGTATCAGATAGTTGAAATATATATTACATTTAAAAAGTTGTTTTATTTATTTCCTCTTCCATTGTTATCATATTCTAGAAATAGATCAATAATTCCTTATTCCTCTTTCTAGTTTGTTAGTAAAAAAATATCCATCAATATGCTATTGAAAAAACAATTTTTGAAACAAGATAAATGTTTTCAATCCATCCGGTGTTTTTTTCTTTCTCATTTAAAGAGGAATTATTGTAATCGTGAAAATTTTCGACCTCCAAGTTATGATGAATCTTTACGTTTTATGTGGATCCGAGCATAAAAAAGTGTATTTACCCATATTTTCTGTCCCCATATCTATCTGTCTGTCTGTCTATCTGTATCTGGCCACATATCTGAAATTGTTGTATGGAATTTATTAAAACTTTATATCTAGATGTTATAGGGCAAAGCCTGAGGTTTTATTTTACATTTTTGTCTTAGTCCTCAAATTAAGGGTAGTTTACTGATGAGTGATTATTTTGAGTTCCAAGTATTTTGAAAATGGCTATAAGGATTTTGTTTATTTCTGGATATATGGGCAGTGTTTGTCCTCCCAAATATCACTTTATACCTGGTTTTTAGCTGAAAATTCGTTAACGCGTACTGATGAGTGTTTTCAAAAAATAAAAATATTTTCCAAAAGAGTTATTAAGATTTAGTTTGAATGTAATTCTGGGGGGTGCTTAACATAAAAAATAGAAATAAATATTGGATTTTCGAATAAAAACTTGTTTAAGGGTACATTATTGATTTTTTTTTTTAAATTTGAATATTTAAAAAAATGATTTGGTGATTTGGTTCAAAAGGAGTATTTGTTAAGTTTTATACAATACAGATAGTCTGTTTGTTTTTCTAATAAAAATGTTAATAGTACCTTACAGATTACAGATTTTTGTAAAATTTGGATAAAAAAATAACATTAATGATTTTGTTCAAAATTAGTATCAGGATATTATTTTACAAGATAATTATAATGATTTATGTTTATTTTTAAATAAGTAATTTAAGGATAGTTTACTTACGACAGATTATAGAAAAATTGAAATTTTTCTAAATTTAGCTTGAATATTTGAGTTAAAAATGAGTATTTGATAAAAGTTTTCATAATAATAAAAACTAGGTTTGTATTTTTACAAATTAAAAATAATGTTTTGGTAGCTTACCAAAAATTATTTTTGAAATTTTTTTCTATTATTGATTCTTATTTTGGAAGATTAGTTGACTCATAAGACTAAACTATAAATACGGCCTTAAATGACATTCACCTAAAATTTCGTTTTCCTAAGGTTTAGTTAATCCTAAGGCACGTGACAAATAATGCTCAGAACGTCTTGAAATAAATTCAAAGAATGAATAAATAGACAAGATAGTAACACAATAAGTATATCCCAGGCCTTGTCAATATTTGTATAGAAAAAATTACTATTTTAAATACTGGCCGGTTTTCTTGTATTTCAAGTATTATCTTGATATATAGGACTCTAAAAATACTCTTTGGATTATTTGAAACATATTTTAGACCTATGATGTGTTGGTTATTTACTCACAACTCATCTGAAATAGTCGGTTAAATATGAATCACAAGCGATTCGCATGGAAATGAGTTTCTCTAACATTTGTTTGTTTTGTAAAGTTGTGTACTTAAAGGTGCAAAGAATGTGCATAATCCATTTCCCTGTGCACCTAGCGTATATCTAAGCAGCCTTGCTATGTCCTTAGCCCTTGGAATGTGCTCGTGGGCAAAACATCTATTAACATAACATTCCCATAATATAACCTTCGAGTTTCCCTAGTACATATTAACGCAATCTTATAACATCTCTACCCCTTGGGCTGTCCTCATGGGCCTAGTACCTCTCAACGCAACCTTCTCCCATCTCTACTCCTTGGACTGTGTTCGTAGGCCTAACACCTCTCAATGCAACCTTCTCCCATCTCTACCCCTTGGACTTTGTTCGCAGGCCTAGCACCTCTCAACGCAACCTTCTCCTATCTCTACCCCTTGGACTGTGTTCGTAGGCCTAGTACCTCTCAACTCAACCTTCTCCCATCTCTACCCCTTGGACTGTGTCCGTAGGCCTAACACCTCTCAACGCAACCTTCTTCCATCTCTACTCCTTGGGCTGTGTCCGTAGGCCTAACACACCTCAACGCAACCTTCTCCCACCTCTACCCCTTGGACTGTGTTCGTGAGCATAGTACTTCTCAACTCAACCTTCTCCCATCTCTACTCCTTGGGCTGTGTCCGTAGGCCTAACACCTCTCAATGCAACCTTATACCGTCCTTTGTCCTTGGACTGTGCTGGATGAGGCTTTTCTTAGACTGTAATTTACAACGAGTAAGCAATCTCTGGAGTTTGAGAGCAAGCAGGTGGGAACTAGCCCATCTAAGTAGCTAAGAATAGGTTTTGGTTGATTCGTTTAATGTTTGTGGGCCTGTCTCCACGAACGAAGGATTCGGGAGGAGAATCTCAACCCTAAGGGTCCCTAGTTTTAACCAGTGTGGTGCTTTAAATACTCTAGTCATCTAGTTACGCTATGTTCATGGCAATGACAGATATTCAAAACGGTTGATATCACCGTGTGAAGAAAATTAAACTCTGTGTTTCTACCTGAGCAATGTTATATTTATGTTAGCAAAAAAAATCAATTAAAACTGCAAAATTAATTACCTTTAATCGTGTATTTTACGCGCCCACCTTTAGTCCCTATCTATCTACGAGTAACGTCTAACTTGTGTAGGTAATACAGATAGAACCAGACATCGTGAGACCGACACCATAGCTCAATCGGTAGAATGTTTATCTACTGAGCTAAGGATCCTGGGTTTGATTCCTGGCATTACTTTTTCATAGTGATGAATTAAAGGTCAAGGGTTAGGTGTTGTGTTTGTTCTAAATGGCTGTTAGTTTATAATTCGTGTGCCGATATAATAAGTAGATTCAGAAAGCACACGTTAAATACTTCAAAAGAATAAATAAAAAATAAATAAACATATCGGAGTCCAGTTTTACTTTAGAAAATAGTAAAATTGAGACTAGTAAGACTTTAGCTTTGTTAATAAATACTTTTTAGTTTGCTTCAGAAAATATAAATAATGGCTCCCCTCGTCTTACTATATTTTTGGGTAGTACGCACATATAATAATAAATCTGATGGGTTAGGGATGGAAAAGGAAATATTTTGAAGGTAATACGCCCGCATTTGCGTTGCAGGAGAAAGGAAAAGCATTTATGGAAAACCCCCTTCAGTAGATACAACTATGATTAGAGCCCCAATATCTCCGTCATCAGCGGGCAAGTATAACAATAGAGTGACGCCTTAGACTGTTAGGTCACTGAGGTGGGTAGCCAAATGCTAACTATTTGTTTAAATGAATTCAATATATTATAAATATAAGCATGCAAGCTATGGGGTGGATTAATACTGTTGGGTCTAGTTTTCATGTTTGTATTAAAATTATTTGGTGATGAACAACTAATAAACGCCAGAAAAAACTCTAAAACCAATTTCGATTCAAAATTTGAATAAACTTTTTTTTCTAATTTAGAAGTCCTTTTTTTTCATGTCTTTAACTTTTAAATATTTTCAAAATTTGGGAAACTTGATAGTTTGAAAATTCAAAACACCCTTGAATAAAAAAATCCAAATTAGAATGTAAGGACAGAGATTTTAAAAAAAAATAATTAAAAGTTTTGTAGGAATACTTAGCTGAAAGTTACAAAAGTTATTATATCTACTTTCATATATCCATACGAAAACTCATTTGATATGCAGGTGTAACTTTTTACATCTAGAATCATGTCTATAAAATAACACTACTATTTTTTATGTTGTTATTACTGATTGTAAAAAAAAAGTTCGTATTTTCTAATAGTGCCGTTCTTCCTAATAAATACTACAACACCCAAGATCAATATATTCATTTACAGATTAAAATAAATAAACATTACTCTACGTGTGTATAAATGTGTGTGTAACTATTTCTTTGTACTATTAAATAGAGAAGAATATTTCCCCTTTTAGCAATGGCTTCTTCCCATATTTGTTCTTTTTCTTGAGATGGGTTTTCTTCATTCAATTTATACCTGATAGTTAAGTTTTATTTATTTTTATCTATTTATATTACTATACAATAAAATAATACGTGTTTTTTAACGAGGAAACATGCAAGATATTCTTATTGTCTTTAGTATAGTGCTAAAACAGCCAATGTTTTATTTCGCTCAATATACAGTCTGATTCAGACAGGAAGAAGATTTTTGGCACTTACAAAATAAACTTTTATTTTATCACTGTCTATTACTACCCGCTCCGGTTGGACGCTTATGTACTAATTAAGCTAATGGTTTTAAGTATTAGTAAGGTTACATTAATAGGAAGTGTACCCAAATTCACGTGGAGGGAAAATGAAAACCCATTTTGGAAATACCAACCTCAGTATAGGCTACCTGATGGAGATTCAAACCTCAATCATCCCATCTTCGGTAGTCTAGTCTACTGCGAGAGTAGTGCGTTAGATAATGTGGCCACCTAAACGGGCTACATAATTAACTGAATAATATTTTCACACTTCAAATTATATATTTAAATATAATTTTTGCTAGATAGTATAAATTTCTATATGACAGTAGTTGTTATCAACGTTGACTTCAAATAATATATTTAGACTCCTTAAAAGGTTTTACCGACCAGAATTTTAGTATTATGTCACGGCCAAGGATCAAAACTGGATACTTCATGAATTGGTTTGACTTAAAAATTAAATCGCAAAATATTAGTGGGAAAAAGTTTGAATTTTCGTTCAGGCCAGTAAAAGCTCGAATTGAACACGACAGTTTGCCCAGTGTCTGAAGTGCTGGATAGTATGACAAAACACAATCCCAACCTAGACTAACCTAACCAAACACTGGGACTAGCCAGGATATCATATCTGAGTGAACTTAATGGCTAATATTGGTAAACAGCCTTGTTATAATCTCGTTTTCATGTGATTAATCTTCCCTTAATTTTAATTTAAAAAAATGTTGCAGCCCTGGTTTGTCGAGGTTGCCAGTAGACCCTTATTACCCCATCTCACCAACTTCAGACAAAACTGAAAGTGAGGGGGTTTGGCAACAGTTAAACGAGAGAGAGAGAAGATAAAGCTTTCCTCCAATAGACCTGAAGTTCCCTCAGAGATGATATTGGGTGTAGGGAGTATCTCTTTGGCTGTGAGATACCCGTGAAGACCGGATACTTTCCGGATACGGACCAGATCACACTCACCCCTTGGACAGGAAATAACTTAAAC
This sequence comes from Timema shepardi, assembly GCA_902151425.1. Lineage (NCBI taxonomy): Eukaryota > Metazoa > Arthropoda > Insecta > Phasmatodea > Timematidae > Timema > Timema shepardi. Next base: position 100,955 of record CABFVX010001844.1, on the reverse strand, counting down.
TGATATTGTAAACGTGGTCGTATATAAAATAAGACGGTAGAATTTACTCAGCGGGAAATAGTTGTGGCCATTAAATTGAAGACAATTACAGAAAAATATATATAATTAATAGCAGCAGCATCAAGTCAACCTTTAACCGAAGGTCAAGGATTTTCAAGATGCTTCTGCACAAGAAAATGTTCAAGCCAATGCTAGTGAAAACGTGCTAGTAAACCTATGTTGTGTAACTTCAAATATCATCAGCTCCTCAAACTGCGCAAACAATTAGGAGTAAAAAAAAGGCTTTACAGTGTTAATAAGGTTAGGTGGAAGGAACACAAGAAAAGGCCGGATATTTTATGGGTTTAATAGCAAAACATTTCTTTGTCCAAAATAAATAAAATATTTCTCCGATAGCAACGTTTAGTTTAACTTTCTTCACATGGTGACATCAAAAGTTGTTATATATCTGTCGAGTGTATCCTGGAATCTCTTCATTTAAAACGTTTCTCATCTGATGCCATTATGTTCATTACTGATATTCAACAATTTGATTTAGTTTGTCTAAATAAATGTTTTATTTTGAAAAATGCAAAAAAAAACACTCTTTTTTTTTACGCATCTCCTACAACACTCCTTCCACTGTCTTTGTAAAACCACTAATTTTTGCTATTGGTCCTTTTAACACCAAGCCAAGGATGTTTAGGACTCTATTTTTTTTCTATCACGATAAGATTATATGATAATTAGTTTAAACATGTGACTCGTGCAAATTATAGGTTGGGAAGTTGTGTAAATATGTTTATCCGCACGAACACTCCAGAGTGTGTGTGTGTGTTCCTTCTTTACTGTCACACATTTTGTTCCCAGAGATGATTTTGATTGCTATTATTCCCCCATAAATCTTATCAACGAAGGAAATATATATTTTTTGTTCCTCAGACCTGATACCTAGGAAATGTTTTTTTTTTAATTCATGCATTTAATTGAACACAAAATCCACTTCTATGCCTGAATTGTCTCAAAGATGTCAATCACGTGTTAGACTAGCCTGCCGATGTAGAGAAGGTTAGGGTTCGAATCCCAGTAGGGTGTACTGACGGTGGTTTTTCCTCAAATGGTTACCCACTCTCCTTCCACCCAAATGCGAGTTGTTTACCTCTAATAATAATATTTACCACCACGTCTTACTACCCGTTCGGGTTATATGCTTTAAGTACTAATTACGCTAATGGATTAGGAATTGGGAAGGTTGAATTAGAGAAAGTGAACCCGAATTTGCGTGGAGGGAGAGTGGGAAACCATTTAGGAAAAATCACCCCCAGTTAACCCGACTGAAATCCGAACTTTGATCTCCCCGTCCTCAGCAGTCGAGCTCAACACGAATAGCGCGTTAGCCAACTACGCCACCGAGGTGGGTAGTTTACCTCTAAAATCCTTCTTTCCTCATCTATACCCCCTTAGAGTAATTATCATATAAGCCTATAACCTGAACAGATTTTAAGACGCGGTGATAGTAAAAAAATTAAATTAGTGATTATTATTTATTTAATACTTGCTGGTGTACCCATTCTTCACACAGGGAATCTACATAGTAGCTTTGTTATATTAATAATATAAAATAAGTACCAGAGATCTTAATTTAGATTTAAATATTAATCCTTTATTGGTTTGAATTGGGATACAAACGGCGAGACTAAGCTGACTAGTACACAATGTTAATTTAGGAATACAATCTAAACCTGTTTTAAAAGCTGACATTTCTTTTGAAGATAAAGTTATACGTTGAATTATTGCCTGTTGGTGCTATAAAAAATGAAATAAATGTGTCACAGCATACATTATTTGTTGCTAAAGGGTTGTTATTAAATTCAATGAAAAGAATTTTAGTATTATTTTTTTAATGCAATCATCCCGTTTAACCTTTTTGCCCCATTTACCTATTTTACCCAGTGTTCCCTTTTTGCCCATTTCACCCTCTTTAACCATTTTGACCTTTTTGCCCTTTTACCCTTAATTAACATTTTTACCCAATTTGCCATAAGGTTATAGGTGCCCCGTTTTTCCCTTATCGCACTATTTACCCACTATAACCTATTTTTCCTCTTTACCCTTTAAACCCAATCGACGATTTTTACACCGCTAACATTTTTACGTTTTTTTCCCCCTTTTTACCACTTTTGGCCCTCTTGTAATTTTTAAATCTGTTAACTATTTATTCCTTTTATTTACCCCCTCTAACATTTATATCCATATTTTTATTATCCTTTTTGCTACCTTATATTTTTACCCTTTTGACCTTGTTAATATTTTAAAAATAAATTTTGCCCTTTTTGACATTTTAGCCTTTTTTGATATTTTCGCCCTTTTTGATTAGATTTATATTCTTACAATTTTACCCATTTTTGACCTCTCTGCAATTTTTACCCCTGTTTACATTAATTACCCGGTTTAACCCCAAATACATATTTTAGGATAGAAAATATAAATAGTTATAAAAAAGGTGTAGAAATGATAAAACTGTTTACGAGTAAAAAACCCATTAATACATCAAAGCTATTTATTAGAAATAAACAACATTTAACAAATTTATTCACCATGATGAAATGACAAGAATAGTTTATTGTAGATACCAAACTCTTCTTTTTTATGGCAACCAAACTACATTGCAAATAAATATTGTATTAAATGTAATAGTAAAGCATTCCCACGGTGTTAATATTTATTCATTTTTCCGTTTATTAATTGATTTAAAAAAATTCTAGTCAACATTCTAACACTCCTAATTTGAGATGCACGTGTTCAAGCACAGGGGCTGATAATATTAACATTTCATACCTTTGGCGTGCGGTATAAATCGCGTGATGCTCATTACAAATACAAAAACTCTTCATTGTATTAATGTGTTATCAATTACTTCAAATGATACAATAATCCCACTTGTAAACCTCCACGCAACTGGACCAATCTTGTCTACTAGACAAGGGTTGGCAGCAATGATGTCCAATGTTGCATAAATGGACCCATAAGATGCCATGCGCGGGTTTTTTTACCGCTGGCGTTCTCTAAGACATGACGTCACGTTTTACTAAACGCGACGGCAACTTTTTCGGTCGGCAGAGCATAAAAGGACTCATTTGTTCTCAGTGACTTACGAAACGCGTGGTATATCGCGCAGCACAAAGCGCCCTACATAAAAGGGTACTAATGGCGAATCAACTAGCACAACCTAAACCTGATGGCTTTGATCTCTTTAACCAAAGCTGCGATAACAATCATTAGGGAGGTAGATTTCCAACATGTCTATTTTTTATCTTCCTACGCTTATGCGGGTGTATTTTCTCCAAACTATCCTCCACGCAGAGTACGCCATTAAGTACTAATGTTTTTAACGGCAAGAATTAAAATGTAAACACACAATTTTAACTATAAGTAAACTTCATAAATCCCCGCGCGGTTGTGATCTCAATTATTTTATTCTAATTAGTTTATACAGTCATTATAACCTTTGCGTGCATCTAATCTTGTATCACTCCTCCAATTTATTTTGTTAAGTTACAAAGTTAGGCAGTTTTATCGTCATAAAAGTAACCAACTATGCCTTTTTGTTTTCATAAGTTCTTAATTGTTTTAAAAATAATAATATATGGCTACAAGTATTTTTCACGTGTATTTTGATAATAATTTTGACAAAATTTTCATACAAGCTACAACAATAATTATGATTTTAATCGGCACGATGAAAGTTTTATAACTACTTACAAAGAGTTTTTTTTTAAGGTAAAGTCAAGTGTTATAAAACAAGTTTTTAGTTTAACGAACTTTAAAAAACAACAACGTTATTTATTAGTTTTCCTCCTCACACTAATTGTGAAAAGAGTTTAGTCAAAACCAATTAAAACCATTAAAGTGTTTTAGAAAAAAGTACTTAAACTAAAACAAAATTTAAATAATTAAGTTTTAAAATCATTTATATGCTAAAGCAACCAATTATTTATTTAACGTTTAATTGATAAACTAGTTTTAAATAATCTGGTTAATGTCCCCCTACATACCTCTTACGTCAATTAACGTAATGAAAGTCTTTATTTGGAGACCCTTGGAGATAGTCAAGTGGTCGAAGGCGTTAGGTTCGCAATTGACTGAATTTCCCGTGATGGAGAAGTTATGGTTCTAATCTTGGCTAGGTGAATTGGGTTGGAGGGGAGTTTACACATTTGACTCATAACCGTAGGCTCTCCCTTATTTCTACACTCAAATGCAGGTGCACTTCCTATCAATTACCTTACTCATGATCATGAAAAGCATTTTTTTTATTTCCAAGATTGGTATGACTTGTTTTTTCTTCAATTCTGATATTGTTCATATTAAATGGTAAATTAAATATCTGAAGGCTGGGCGTTGTATTTGTTTTTTTATCTAAATAAAATTAATACTGATTAAAAATTTGAGAAAATAATAAGAACAAATGATCTTTCAAATCTAGAAAATTAATTTCTTTGGACCCTCAAATATTATTGGGGATTTGATTAATTCGAGGATTGACTGATTCGATGGCCATATTTCTTTTTATAATATATTATTAGTAGTAAGAGGGTAGAGGGTTTACATGGCGATAGTAGAGGAAGAAAGACTGAGAAGGTATGAGCATTTAAAGAGGATGGAGAAGGAGAGGATATAAAAAAAAATGATGGAAATTAAGTGTATAGAGAAAAGACCGCAAGGGAAGCCAAGAAAGAGCTAGAAGTAGCAGATAGCAAAAAGTGTGCAAGTGAAAGAAGAGGAATGGAAACAATTAAAGGAGGAAGAATTGTGGAAGGATGTCGGAAGATGAAGGAATGTTACTAATACTAAACTGACCAGGCAACAGACTGGAAACAGTTAATGACGATGATATGACGATAATATGATGACTAGTATAATAAACTTAGATGAACGTAGGAATCAGGGTAGAGTTGCAGCATTGTTGGCTTACGGGCGTGCTTAAGAACAAGGCAAGCGAAACACAATGTCTTAAGAAATAGTGTATATGGTATCCGTGGTCGTAAGGCTGTCAGATGACAACTAAGAAAACATACCATGTATCCACTCACCAAACCATACGATCTACAAGACCAAATTTTGAGATATAATTATTTTTGGCTATCAAAACTTCCACAAAATCATTTTTTTAATTAATAACAGTTTTAACATGATTGAAAAACAGACTTAAGAAAATAACCTTTTGGATGTTTATTTTTGGCTGAAGTATCGCCTGTGGTTCACTTAAAAATCCTTTTCAGACGAGAGTTTCTAAAAAGCCGCGTGCTCTTCATAAATCAGTATGGTGAACCGGAACAAGGGCGTTTGATGAGCTCATACAAAAGTCTTGTCGGTTATGTTCATGCACTGTTTACAAAATAATAACGTTTCATTTTGTAACTAATATTTTAGGAAATGTGCCAATATTTGTGTGAAGGGAGAGTGGATAACAATTGAGGAAAAAACCGTATTATGTGTATGACCAGGATCGAACCCCTATCTCGCGACGTCAGCAGTCTACTCTAACACGATATTAACTCGTTAGATCATGTCATCGAAGCGCGTTTTATCTAATATAATATATTTTATTGCCACAACCACAAAACAACAAATGTAATAGTTGTTTTAATATAGTTTGTTATTTCAGCAAGTTAGGAAAACTCCAATTATACGGTAAACTTTAGACAAGTATTGTTGTAATTGTTTGATAACACTTTTATTGATAATAAAATATCACTAATCAAATAATAATTATCTCCGAATGGGCTGACATTAGTCACTTTCAGTCAATGTTTACAATGAAGAACCTTAAGCTAACTGTCACCTTTCACCCTTCCAACCATGGATACCCTATAAATTCAATCGCGAATATGAAAATATTACCATTTTTTTCCTTCTTCTGGAAAGTGAGTGTACCTCATTGTGCCATGAAGCTTCGAGTGTGACGGTTGATGTTCACCGACGAATGAGTGTTCCTTCACCGTGAAACCAAGGGGGGAGAACCAGGGCAAAAGGTGGCATTCGACACTGTTTCTAACAAACCTGTCTTAAGGGCGATACACACAGAATGCTAAGCTAAGCAATGGTCCATATTTCCCTTCCAGAATTCAGTGTTGTTTCTTTCTGGTCTTCTCCAGTGAAGTTTAGTTATGATGGCGTTCTCTAAAATGTCTTGGTTGAGTTCAGGTGATAGTTCTGAGGAATAAAATACGCTGGAGTGGTTTTGGAAGACGAAGAAAATTTGGGAGGTGGAGGTCTAACTGGTTCAATTAACGATTCCATTTTAATATAAAACAATTATCAAAATATAAAAACTAAATAAAATATTACTTAAATACATGTGAAACAAACTGAAAACAAAACTTCAACACTTATTTAGTTATTTTCACCAAACCAGCACTGCGCTCTTCAACACGGAGCCCAAGCTACGTTATCCGCATGTGCAATGCAAGATGGCTCAAGATGGTAGATGGAAAAATCGCCCGGCCAGCAATCAGGGGAGAGGGTGGGGGGGGGGAAGCGTGGCGTAGCAAGGCATAGCTTAGCTTATCTTTCGGTGTGAACCAGCCTTCACACATTTTTACTAGGAGAAAACTATTCCTTACATCTCAGAAATGGATCTAAAATTGTTGTATGTAATATGTCAATCTTTGTTCTTTTACTACCTCTTTCCCTCTCCCCTTTATACATCTTCCTGTTTTCCTAATAACTTTTATCTTCACTCTTCCCCTTTATATTTCCTTCACTATTTCTATCTCACCTCATCCTCTTTATATTTCTTCTCACTTCACTTTATATATCGTTCACTCCTCTTATCTCACTCCCCTATATACTTATCTTACTTCTATTTGTTTATTTGCCTCACCTACATATTTATTCTATCTTCCTCTCGCTCCCCCTTCGATCTTTATTTCTTTCCCCTTCCCCACTATCTCACACCCAATAATTCTTTTAACTCTCTCTAATACCCCCTTTTCTTTTCTTTCTCTCTTATAAAATTATCTTTATTTATCTAAAATAAATTAATTTAAGGGTGGCTTACATATAACAAATTATATATTTTTTTTAAATTTCTTGAAAATTGACCTTGAATATTGATTTAAAAATGGGAATCTTTTAATAGTTTTTCATGATAAATAAAAATACGTTTTTATTTTTACAAATAAATAATGTTGAGGTAGTTTAAAAACAATTAATTTTAAAAAAATTCAATTTTGTTAAACATATTTGAACAATTTGCTTTAAAATTAATATTATAAGGAGTGATTATTATGATTAACAAAGCTATGTGTTTGTCTTATGATTACAACTTATTTAAGACTATTATACCAAAAACTATTTTTGAACATTTTCTTTGAAGCTATAATACACAATATGAGAAATTTGGTGCGATTGTGTGGTAATTTTTTTTTTAAATATTGCAATAACCTATTCACGTTCAAAAATGTTCAATGTTCATGTACTCAAAGGTGTTAATCCACAAAAATTCCAACTTCATTATTTAATTAGTTTAAAACAATTTATGTGGGTAGTCTATTTGGTTACTTGTATTTAACAAGTCATACAGTGAACACTCAAGCATGAATCAAGACTTGCGAGTGAAGTATTGCCAACTGGGTATGCGCGAAAAATGCGTGGTTGACCATTTTTGTCGATCCACGGATTCCCCAATTTATTACCCACAATGCAACCTGAATATCTTACCTTCGCAAGCAAGCTATTGTTTTTTTCGTTACCGTTCCGTACGTTGATCGTTGTGTATGAACAGGAAAGCCCCTAGCCGGGATACGCGCAAGGTATGGTGTATCAATATGACTCTCAATCCTCTTGGTTGTCTATGAATAATATTTCTACTAAGAAACAATATAATATAATATTTATATATATATATATATAATTTTTGTATTGCCATTTTCGTAGACTACTGTTAAACAAAATTGATGGGAGGCAGCGAACATAGCTATAATTTAATGGTGCGTAAAACACCCTATTGTCATGGTTTTTAATATCCTTTTTATTAGGAATTATCAATAAATAAGGCGCTGCCGGTGTGGTCTAGTGGTCAGATTTTCTGGCTACAGATCCAGAGCTTGATACCTGGCACTTCCAGATTATCTGTGAAGTGTTGTGTATGGAACAAGTTCAACTCAGCCTCGCGAGGACAAATGAGGAGTCCGTGACATTGGTCAAATTTTAGGTACCGTATCACCCTTAAATATAAGAGTCTAGTGGTATCTTTAAACTAGGGATGGGTAAGTTATGTCAAATATTAATTATTCGGTTGACCTTTTACAGAGTACTCCAAATAATATTTAAAATCTTACATCAACCAAAAATATGTCATGTAAGAAAGCAAACGCTTGAACAACTATTTATTAGAACCGTGTTTTAGTACACGTTTGAGTTATACGCTTATACATTAACTACTATTACGGTTTTAGGGATGATGAGGGCCATATTTATAAGAAGTGTATCCGAATTCCATGGAGAGAGATCGAAAAAAAAACAATTTTAGAAATATTACATTTTATACCTGTGATACAAACCTTGATTACTCATCATTGCCAGTCTAGTCTACTGCGAGAGTAACGCCTTAGACTACGCGGCCACTGAAGCGGAGTTATATTAATTGATTGTACAAGAATAGCAACCCACCTCGGTGGCGTATTTGGCTAATGCGCTTGTCGTGTTGAGCTCGACTACTTAGGACGGGGAGATCGAGGTTCGAATCTCGGTTGGGTGAACTGGGGGTGGTTTTTCCTAAATGATTTTCCATTCAAATGCGGGTTCACCTCCTCTAACTCAACCGTCCCAATTCTTAATCCATTAGCGTAGTTAGTACTTAAAGCGTATAACCCGAACGGGAAGTAAGACGCGGTGCTAAATAATACCAGAATAGCGAAGACAAGAAGATGTTAACACGTTCGTCACAGATTCAGCCTTGAGCCATGAGTGAATAATGTCCCCGTACATGGGTCGAATCCCAGACAGTTCAATGTTAGAGAAATAATGTACTACCTTAAGGGTCATGGGTTCAATTCCTGCATCCAGATATATTTTTTTAATTTACAAATAAAAAATAGATATACTATAGTAACCGAGCATTGATCAATATATGTGTTATTGATAGTCATTTTGATATTCCAGCCCTTCTTTTGCTATCTCCACTTCTCGTTCCCTCGATAAAAAAAAATACCACCCACTAAGACCGTTATAAAGACCGGCGTTCTTTCCTGATCTATTGTCCCTCCCACGTATGTAATTCAAACCTTTAAACTGAGACGAAAATGTATACCAACCACTTCTCGAATAATACAAAGGGAAGCATAACGTACTAGCTAACCCCTTTTAAACGTGAACAAAAAAAAAAATACTTCACTCATATCTTTTATATTAATATTATTTTTTATCTCTCTAAAGGTCACGTTTTCCCACGCGACAAAACTCTTTCCACTTCCTGTGTTTGCGCATGCGTAGTTAGGGAGGATGAGGATGTGACAGGAAGAAGAGCTTGGAAAGAGGGAAGGGGTTGACCGGAAAGATTACCTCGGCACCTTGGGAAAGGGTTAACTAGAGAATAAGGGGAAGTGTGGGATGAATGTGAATACAATAGTGTAGCATAGCTGAGGGCATATGCATGGTTGCTTTCTGTGAACATTGGAGTCTATAGAGCGAGAGAAAGAGTGAAGGTGTGAACGACAAAGGCATGGAGGGAGGAGTTCTCATTTCAAGCTGGGGCGGAAGGCAGCGCAAGCTTAGGCCCTTGGCCCTGTCTAGTGCAAGTCTAAAACCTATTTTGTTGGATGGTGGGCGGGAGATTGTAAGACGTTGCGTGGTTTCACAATCAAAGTATCCGTCCACGCTAACAAGAACAGACAGTTCATGGAAACCGTAAATGGCGCTAGCTACCACTCAGGTCTTGTGGAAAAGTCATAATTTGGAAATACCAGTTTTCTCGAGAACTACTGAAATTTTTATGTTAATATTTTCAACACCCCTTCTAAGATAATGACTTGACGTTTATTAATTGTTACATTTTATTATTTTTTGTCATGAAGCCGGCAATATTCTATTGAAAAATGTCAATTTTATTGATATATGATCACTGTTAAAATTATGGAGGAGGTGTGTATATAAAAAAGTATAACTTACTCAACATGCTTCTATTCTTGTACAAACCTTTTTCTGAAAATAAAATTGCAAAACAATAAAAATTCTTGAAAATAACCGTTTGTTCCCACTAATCTAAATTTCCACGCCAAATGAAAAGGGCCATTCGCCTTAAAGATGCCTACCTGTGACGTTATGACAGGTTAAAATAGGATTTCCCATATTAAATAAATTACGTTTTATTCATCTAGTTTTAAAGATATAACATTAAACCCAAAAATCATAAATTCTTAAATAGTTCTAAAAATTATTCCTACGATATCACAATATTTTTTTAAAGTAGTTTTTCATTGTAAACTTATTTTTTTTATAAATAATCCATTGTGCAGGACCACCCATCCATCATCACTGGGCGTCATACCCTCACCCCTACACCCATCCATCATCACTGGGCGTCATACCCTCACCCCTACACCCATCCATCATCACTGGGCGGCATTCCTTAATGTTGAGTTCTCACAGCAGACTGAGAAAGAATAAAGTGAAATAACCACCCACCACAAGCATAAATAAGCTAAGTAATTTTGCTTTGTTGATGATCAGGAAACATGTCTAGTAAGAGGTAATTGTTACGAGATCAGGATGTGAATAGATAGGATCTATTATCACAAAATAAGTCCAGCCATGTTTAATACATTATATTTATTAAAGAAAAAACTATAAAACATTACCTGGTAAGATGGCTTATGGACACAAACCAAAAATAACCAAAAATAATAAAATTAATGACGCATATAGCTGCTCGTACTATTTTCTACAACGTCTCTTAGATGCGTTGGTAAAATGGTTTTAAGTTCACAATCCAGCATGTAAGTACAAACCGTGTATATTAGTAGCACCAATAAGATCCAGGTTTCTGATGAACGTTTCTACCATAGTTGGTCAAGATCAACGATGCCCTCAGTCTCTCTTAAGGTGTAACATACATCAACGATGAGTGTGTCAATCAAATCGGGTTCAATATATGTCAACGGGCATTGACCACAACTCCCCTCTTCCTAGGGTGACGTTGATGAGTTTCCACACCTCGCAGATATGCACCCAAGTTGAGTTGAGATGGGCGACTCATCTAAGTTCAGCGTCTTGTTTCTCACTGACGACAACCATACCTTATATACAAACACGTCTCAGAGAGTTTTCAAGATAATTCAGGCTTATCTTATGAAAAGTTGGTATGTTGTTGAAACATTTCAAAATGACAGATTTGTAGTTAATAGGGTCTTGCCACTATGTATGACTTAACACCAAACAGCTACCACGGTATTTATAAAGAGGGAAAAAGTATGTAAAGATGTTCTTGAAACTCATGCCGATAATTGCTCTTCCAGTGTCAAAAGCATCAAACAGAAACAGTCTCTTAAAGATAATGATATTGGTGAGTGATTTGGTCTTTTTTTCCTTGAACATACAAACACTATCAAGTTGACATTCCATGATGACTCTGACTAGGAGTGCAATCACAACAACGAGTGCTAGCAGACTAATCAAAATTATGCACTCCTCACTAGGAATGTTCCGATATTACTGATATAGTACCAGGACCGATATTTTTCTTTCAATACCAATTACTTTAGTATCGATATCAACCTTTCGATATCACTAATTTAAGTACTTTTCACCCAGTATCGAAAGATTTTAATTTACCTTAAATATAAGTCTCTCTTATTAGATTTATTTTAATATCTTGTTAATTTTAGCCAGATATTTGAGGATTATTTTTTACCACGTTATTTGTATTTACATACTCTCATCTCCGTAATATCGATATCTCATATCGTTTAGAATAATTTTGTGAGCTCTAGCTAGAAAAAAAATGAACAGTGAAGTCCAAGCCAGAATAGTCTCTTGGAAGGATCTTTGAGTTGTAGATTTGATTAACTCACAATCCCTTGTTAGCTCCTTAGAATCGTGATTAGCTAGTTTATTTGTATTTTAGACTCAATTAAAATTTTCCCCGCATAAAAGCAAAGTGTGGGCCTATTTAACAAGAAAATATCAATCGACGACACAATGTAAACTCTGTTTAAAACACGTAAAAAGTTTATGCCAATACTTCCGACATGGCGAAGAACATGAAGTGTCATCATCCTGGAAAGTTAAGTATAGTAGAAGGGGAAAAATCAAGGAAAGAAATATATTTATATTCTAAATAGCAGCAACTAAAACTTAAGTATTATTAACACAAAAACCCAACTACAAAATATCATGTCTAGTAATCTTGTGGTATTAAATCATGAGAATGATCTTGATTATTGAGAATCTTTTTAATTTTATATATTTTTACTTTCTCACTACCTTATATAAGGTATAAGAGGAAGTATTATAATCGTAGATTCTTTTGAATATGTTGATGAATATCAACGTTTTATGAACCCCTGAATTAGAAAAAGTTGTTTTTGCAATGCCGTCTGTCTGTCTCATGTCTGTCTATCTCATGTCTGTCTATCTATCTATATCTGGGACTAGAGCTCAACATATTTTAACGGTCGAGATAAAAACTTTATACCAAGGGTTTGAGTAAGGTTGCCCCGAGGGGTTTTTGGAATTAACTATCTAACCCTTAAATTAGGGGTAGTTTACTGATGATAAAAAAAAAGAGAAATACTCGATTTGCTCAAAATCGGCTCTAACTTGGTCTTTCTTTCTCGTATGAGATTTTGTCAATATTAAAAATAGTATTAGAATTATTTTTAATATAATTTAATTGAAGGACAAACACTTCAACTTCTATTACAAGCATCCTTTCAACTCCAATCACCTCTTAAACCCCAAGCACTTCTTTCACTCCAAGCGCAACCCTTTCCAAGTCGGTTTCAAAAGAGAAGCCACAGTCTGGTTCAGGTTATGGGTTAAAGGAATGCTTCAAGGATATTGCATCTCTCAACGGTAATTTGATTCTAGTTAAATTATTATAAAATTCATGCACTTTAGTATTTTCTTTGTTTATTACAATGAGTCATCTTATTAAAGAAGGTGGGAGAAATTACGCTGCTATTACAAATTCAATTTTGTATTTTATCCGCAAAGACAACCGGCCGTTCCATGTAGTCAGCGACCAAGGTTTCCAAAGAATGCTGAGAGGAAGTAGCTTCAGACTACAAAGTTCCATCGGAGAATACCTTTAAACCACTGCTGGATGAGTTATTGCAGAATTTATATGTAGTGGAGAGAAAATCTAAAACCGTCAAATTTTGAACTCCCTGTTGCCAGTAAGCTCAGACAGGATGAGCCTAATATTTAGTCCAAGTACCTACCGATGCAGATCTTAGCAGCTCAGTTTTGACGATGCTTCAGGAAGTTTTAAAACCATCACCGTAGAAACTACCGTTGCAACACTTGACTTCGCATAGCTCGGGATGGTGTTCATGAACCGTGTGTGTGTGTGTGTGTGTGTGTGTGTGTGTGTGTGTGTGTGTGTG
>CABFVX010001844.1:75512-86986 GCA_902151425.1 Timema shepardi | reverse complement strand
GTGTGTGTGTGTGTGTGTGTGTGTGTGTGCAGTGTTGGGTTGCAAGTTCTGAGAACAGACGAACCGTGAGGAACCCAAACAGCTCTACGGTTACAGTTCGTTCTTCTGTGACCGACCTGCTTTGAAGCCTTAAGCTCTACACTTCCAGTAGAGCTACCATTAAGATGTAGTCGTCTACTATAGTTGATATACGCGTTCGCTCCTTGTACCTGGTTTTCAATACATGTGTTAGAGAAAACTTTCATTTAGAGAGCTTTTTATTAATTAAGAGGTCTACGTTAACAATTAATTGGACAAAAGAAAAAATCAGTTAGAGATGGATTTTAAGAAAATTATCGAAAAACAACAATATAATTAAATATGTTGCGTGCCTGTCCTCTAAGCAGAGTGTTGCTGGTTCTATTACAAGCATGGGTGAGAAATGTATCACATTCATAGTGATGGATTAAGGTAATAAAAAAATAATTGTACAAATGGTCTATCTCGTTGGTCTTTTAGTAACGTGATCGCCTCAGGACTCGATAATCATGGGTTCAAACCCGGCCATGGTTAAAGGATTTTTCTTGAGATATAAAAATCCGTGACACAACCTCCTTTGGAGGGGGAATAAGGCCATCAGTCCTATGTTGAGAAAATACCTTTCCGCTAAAATTGTCAGACCCTTTTGCACGATACCGTAGAATTTGAGTGTATAAGGCAACGAAGAATCCATCACACTGGATGAACTCCCAGTTGATGGTATTTCTACCAGATGGTGCAGTAAGCAATAACCAGATGAACGGTTAAAAGCATGCCCAGCTCCAGGTGAATAGACATCAAACAATCCTTTGGGTTGTTGAATTAAAATAACGATCATATAGATTGTCTACATCTATAAAAGTGTGCTAATCCCATTAAAATCTATTTAATATCCAATTTTACTACTTAGGGAAATATATAAAGTCTGTAATCAAGGTTAAAAGTATCCTAAAAATATTGGATGGACTATTATTATAGAACTAGGTTGGATCTTCTAGGAAATTTAACAACATTCCTTTTATAATACCTACTTTTCCACTTTCCTTTTTTTCCATTTGAAATTTCCTTTTATTCGTTTCACTTTTCAATAGGACTCTTTTTTTTATATATATTTTTCTAATACTCTACCCAAGAATATCTGAAAACTATTCGTTTCTTTTCCTGTGAGTTTCGTTCTCCTTTAAGTTTCCCTCTACCAATTCCTTTTCGATTTTTCCTAGAGCTTTTTTTATAAGAGTTAAAAAAACTGTTCCCACGCTGCTAGGGAAAAACCTACCACTATAGTTCCGGGTCTTACTACCCATCCGGGCTATTTGCATATATACACTATTGGAATATGGATGAGGAAATTATAGTTCAAATGAAATACACTTGGAATTTTGTGGAAGCGGAGTGATAAAATGTTTAGGATAAACAACCTTTACAACACCTGTTCAGGGGAACATTTATCAAAATTTCGAGTTAGAAATTTTTGACGATCACAATACTATTTCTCTCTCTCTGTCTATCTGAGGTGTCAAGAGAAAGTAACAACGAGTGAAATATTTTTGCTTGGTGGCCTGCAAAAAATCTCATAAATAAACATAATTAATTGAAGTAAGGAACAATATATATTCTAAATTGATAAAAATAGAATCAATATAAATAGCAAAGTAAACTTAGAAATGTATTAAGTTGTGAAATGAATTATAAAGATAATATTTAGGTTAGCATGTCAAACAAGTGTATAGTTTAGAATGATTGTGATAAATCAAATTTGAATAAAGTTAAAATATAATACTAGACACTATACATACATATTAGTCCTATTCGATTCGTCGTAGTAGGAGCTCATTTCAGGAATCTTTTTTTAGACCTGAGGATGGTACCATTGCAGCGCCGAAACATGTCGTGACAATCTCACACCAGAATTAAAAAGGAACAAGGGCATTAAACTTCTCAGATAAGAATAGAATTCAACTTTATTAACTTCTTTATATCTTTATATCACATTTTTGTTAATTATAACCTATAAACATATACATATCTTTTTATCACCTTACTATATTGTTCCTCTAATTTTCTTGATCTTTTGAACATTGTCTCTTTAAGATTTCATAATTTTGGATTGTGATATCATAAATTTCCTGGAATACAAGAATAATTAACTTAATAGTTTTCGTAACGAAATAGGCATCATTCTATAACTCTGTTATAACTAACCTTATATTTTTATCAATACCATACACTCTTATGGTCATGTTTGACTCATGTCTTAATACAAATATTTAATGTTTTATTCTTATTAATATGTGCTACTTTGACTCACATTTTTTAATATGTATGTATAGTGTCTAGTATTATATTTTAACTTTATTCAAATTTGTTTTATCACAATCATTCTAAACTATACACTTGTTTGACATGCTAACCTAAATATTATCTTTATAATTCATTTCACAACTTAATAAATGTCTTAGTTTACTTTGCTATTTATATTGATTCTATTTTTATCAATTTAAAAAATCTCATGTACGAAATGATTTAAAATAGTTTCCGTTTAGTTTGAATCGACTATTTCATATTTCTTTGTGAGATTAAAATGAATGTATTAAAAAAAAAGTCTTTCTTCTAACTTAGAACTTATCTTCAAGAAATTCCTACTTGGTCAAACCGAGCTGATGTGTTCTCTTGCTGACCCTAGTCTACTAAATCAAATATGCGAAGTAGCGATTCCAGAACAAATCGCAAAAGGGGTCGCTATGTATGGTCTTTATTTATTTTTGCCCTCTTCCCTTCCCCCCTTTTTTTTGTTCTTTCTTCTTGACAGTTTTTTATTTTATCTTCGTGTTGTATTCTCCCCTCTAGTACCCCCATCAACCTCCCACCACCTTGTCTGCTTCGTATTGATTCCATTCACTCTCCTTGCAACTTCTTCTTATATACCTCTTTTCCTTTTCTTATGGTTTTTGTTCGTGTAACTAAGAAATCTCTATCAATAAAACACATACAAATAATAGTTTTTTTTATACCTGTCTTGGTAGGCGACTGTTCTAAAGAAGTCACGTTCTCAATAAAATGGACTGCTGATTAAGGGGAGACCAGGGTTCGAATCCCAGTTGGGTGTAGCGAGGTTAATTTTTCCTAAATGTTTTTCTACATTCCCTCCTGGAAAATCCAAGTACATTTCCACAAATCTAAATTTTCCTAATCACTTATACACTATCGTAATTATTTTATATATATTCCATTCACCGTAGGAATTGACTTCTGAAAGGCCTTTTTCCCTACCATAAATCTACTATATAATAGGATATTGGTAGGAAAAAAGACCTTTCAGAGATTAATTCCTACCATGAATGGAATATACGTATAGTGTGGCTATTAAAGAAGTGCTGATAAAAAAATATATTTTATGTATAATCTAGTGCTGTTGTATCACTAATTTTGACAAAAAAAATTTAAGGGTTTCGAGAATTATATTATTATAGTACACTCATTTTTTAATGGTAAGTCTACCTCGGTGGTTTTGAGATAGAGTGCTCGCCTCAGGACTCGATGATTGTGGGTTTAAACCCAGCAGGAATCGGTGAACTGAGAGATTAAAATCCGTAGCACAACTTCCTTCGAAGGGGAAGTAAAGCCGTCGGTCCCCATGTCGACTATGGCATGCAGATGAACCCTGGAAGCTATCTTAACATACCTTTCCTGACAAAATTTGCATGTATTTTGCTCTAGCTCATAGAAATTCTCGTGTACGAATATAATCAGTCACCCGCCTCAGTGGCGTAGTTGGCTAACGCGCTTGTCGTGTTGAGATCAACTGCTGAGAACGGGGAGATCGAGGTTCTAATCTCGGTCAGGTGAACTGGGGGTGGTTTTTCCTAAACGGTTTTCCACTCTCCCTCAACGCAAATGCGGGTTCACTTCCTCTAATTTCAACCTTCCCAATTCCTAATCCATTAGAGTAATTAGTACTTAAAGCGTATAACCCAAACGGGTAGTAAGACGTGGTGCTAAAAAAATATATATATAATCAGTCAGCTCAGAAAGTGCACGTTAAATAACCCGAATATATTTTTTTAGTAAAAATATTAATGGTAGAATGGGAAGGAGCGCGAGTTAAGATAGGTATAATTGCAAATGTTATTACAAAAACAATTTTGTCCAAAATAAATAAGATATTTCTTAGTACACCTATATACATTTTGTCTAATATTCTACACACAGTAATCTCAACAGTTCTTGAATGTATCTATCAAGCGCGTGGTGGAGTTTGGATATAGTTTACCACCGTGTCTTACTACCCGTTCAATTTATACACCTATCTACTAATTATACTAATGCATGAGGTATTTGATAGGTTTAAATTAGCAGAAGTGCACCAGAATTTGAGTGGAGGGAGAGTGGAAATACATTTAGGGAAACTCACCTTCAGTGTTCCCGACCGGGAACGAACCTTGATCTCCCTATCTTCAGCCGTATAGTGTAACCCAAGAGTAGCACGTTAGAACACGTGAGAACATGTTAAACTAGATCTAGTAGCTTTTCTAACGGCCATGTGAGTATTTTCATATTAAACTTGATCTGTACATATTCTCTACTAGCAGAAGTACCTGGTTTTGCCCTGGCTTACCACGCAATATATTGCGTGGCTACGCCTGGCAAAGGTTTTTTTGCTTTAAAATGACAGGAAAAAAAATCACTTTGTTTCTTATAATCCAGATTTGTATTGTTATAAAAATCAAATCCAAATTTTGAAATTCCTGCTTCGATGTGCATATTCATGTTTTAAAATTTCAGACCTCTGGGAATGATAGATATCGTGTAATGCTCTTATAAGACACAATATATCTTCATTTTATTCATCTAGAATTTGGGGCATTTTTTGCTTGATTCTGAGGATTGGGAAATATTTACTTTAGTTTCATTTTGCTAAAATCAATCCAAATCCAAATAGGATGAAAAATATGCCTAAATCATTTTAAACCTTTATTGATAGGTTTTATTTAAAAAAAAATCATATTAGATAAAAATGATTTTTCTGTGATTAAGTGTCTTTAAAATTTAAAATTTGATACTACTAATCTAAAATCGATAATTTGTTGAATATTTATTTCAGACACTTAATTGAAATAAACATTCATCCATGATTTAACATATACGAAATAAAAAAGTTTTCACAAGTAACAGAAAAGCTAATGTCCCGATTATACATATTTTATAGTTTAACGATGTTATCTACTTGAGGATTTATAAGCTAATTTACAAAATGGGTTGCATATCAACTGGGCACATATAATTTTTCTAAGGCCTAAGCATTATCGCTTGCAGACACTAATATTCCACATAGAACTAGGATTATTGTATATGTGCTGATAACATTTTCACTCTTTCTCTGACGAGTATACACACTCAGTATGCTATTTGCGCCTAGAACACATTGACTTGCATTTCGAAATTACCTTTTTCTTGTTTCCTATTCTAGATTGACGTATGTTTACATGTTGTTTTTTTTTAAACTACATCACGATAGAAAGATTCCTATTGGCTATTTTCGTGGATCGATCCAATATCCTGAATTGTAGACGATTTAAAAAATTCTTTCACATAAAAAATATCTTCAAGAAGATTTTTTTAATACAGCCATTTAAGAATGTGTGGTTTATTATCAATGTGATATCTTTAAATCTCGTCTAGTAAAATATAAATACATTAGCATTGGAAATCCTTCAAGCTTTTTACTAATGATGATTCCTCATAGAAAAGTAGCCTATATAATGAAGCTAAGCCTTGAAGGTAGCTTTGAAAACTTAATAAAACACGGAAACTATTGCCTTTTAGAATTCCCCTTACAAACGTACTCAGTTTGATATATATCGGTTGAGAAAGTAAAAGGGCACAATCATGGGGTTGGGGGGGACCAGGGGACATTCATAAATACAAAAAGACATAAATTATTATTATTTATTAAGTTGTTTGAAATTATGTTAAGAGTATATGTATTGGGTGCTCCATATCATACTACCCATCTGAGCTATTCGTGTATCTATTCTAATAAAATAAATATGAGGAAAGTGTATTGATTATAATGGGTAATCTGGGGTTAGAATCACAGACCTTTTAATAAAAGTTATTTTTTCATAGTTGATCTCTTACTCTCCATCAAAATTCAGATACACTCACTCCAAATTCTTATGTCCTAGCCCCTAACTCTAACACTATAACGTATTTAGTATGCGTATACTCCAAGTGGATATTAAAACGCGGGGCTAAATAAACAAAACCAATTTTTTAAACTATCAGATAGGACTCTTCCTACAAATTTTGAACTGTGTATGTTAATATGAACCTTAGTCAAAAGACACACATAGATTCAAGTGGAGAGTTGTGACCATCCAACAAGTAATCTTTCAAATTTAGGAATAATGTTCAACAATGATAATAATGGAAATTAATAAAGATGAAGAAAAATGGAAAACTAAACTAATAATTGTAAGTTTAAAGAAGAAAGCCCACTTCGAGAAAGAGTAAAAATGTGGGAATAATCCAATGCACAATGGTGACATCATATTTATTTCTTATATTTTCTATAGTAGATATAGTAAAACGCACTTTTAAACACTAATTTTAATAAAATTTGAGTAATATTTCAGCAGTGTTATCTTTATCTTCTATTTTTGTTTGATAAAAAAAATTGCAAAAATTACTCAATTTGTGTTTTAAAAAAATGTGTTTAAATGTATGTAAGTATTTCTACTATAGAAGATAGAAAAAAAAAGCTGTAATCTTTATGCATTAAATTCTTCCCACATTTTTTTTATTTGCTTATATGTACTTTCTTCATTGTTTATTTTTCCTATTTCTTTATTTTCATCAATTTCCATTACTATAAAATAGTTTAAGAAGAAGATATTTCTAACAAACAATTTCGTCAAAAAAAGGGCACGGAAGTTTTTTTTTTTATCATTAGAGAAGAAGGAAAGAGGGTGACCTGGCGGTCTTGGGGTAGGGTGTCAGACTTCTGTGCTGGCGGCCAGGGTTCAATCCTCGGTCCCGGCATAGATTTATCTGATTACCAAACCCTTCCTTCACCTCTGACAAGACATCTTGTGAATATGAGGAATGCCAGGCCTCCACCGTGGTTCGGATTCCACGTTAAACTGTAGGTCCTTCATTTCATCTCACAATCACCATACCATTACACATTAGCGTAAGTGCGTGTAACCCGAACGGGTAGTAAGACGCGGTGCTAATAATAATAATAATAATAATAATAAGGAAAGGAGGGTTAGATGCAGAGGGTGGAAAAGGGAGTGAGGTGGATAGACCTAGTTGTGTAACTGGAGGCAGCTGGGTGGCAAAGCTCACTAACCAATGCGCATAATAGAACCGAGCAAAGTGTTGCAGGCTAACAAGTCACTCATACCATATCTCACCTATTATGTAAGTGAAACTGTCCAAACGAACGTGGAGTGGCGCAACGGCGTATGTAAATGAAGTCCAGAAAGTACCGTAATATATTTAGTAGTGAGTGGAGGCGAAAACACTACGCATGCCATTTTGTAAATACCTTTTTTTTTTAGGCTTACTTTTCCTTATAAAGAGAGGGCATCGTAATTGTGAAAGCTTTCAGCCTCGATATTAGAACGAACATTTACATTTTATTTGCCCTCAACCCAATAAGGTGGACTTTAGGTTACAATTACGTCTGTTCCATGTCAGTCTATCTGTCTGCCCTTCCCTTGGTACAGATATGTAAAGTGTTTTAATGGCTTTTGTTCAAACTTGATGTTTTGATGTCATAGTGTACTCTCTACCTAATTTTTTTTTCTAAATTTGACCTTAGCCCTTAATTTAAAGGTAATTTATTAATGAACTATTTTTTTTAGTTAGAAATGTTTCGAAAATTACTTAATGATTTTGATTAAAACTGAAATATGGGAGTGTTAGACCTGATAAAAAACCACTTATACTTTTTTTTTTATTATAAATTTGTGTAAGAGTAGTTTAATAATGAGTGATTTAAAAAAAATCAAAACCTTTCAAAAATTGTTCAAATATATATTTTGGGAGTTTTTTTACATGGCAAATAAAACCATTCTGTCTATATGGCTTTTGAAAAAAAAACTCTTTTAAGGATTAATTTACCTGATGAAAATTTTGTTTTAATTTGAATATTTCAAAAATGGTGCTAATGATTTGATTCAAAATGTGTATCTATTAATTTTTTACATCAATGATTTTAACATAAGAGTATATTCAATTGTGTATATATATATATATATATATTCATACAAATGTATTTAGAGTGTCTGACACCTTAGCTCGGTCGGCAATGTGTCTGCCTACTAAACTAAAGGTCCCGGAGTCGATTTCTGGCATGGCAGAATGTTTATAATTGGTGAAATGTGGGTTTACCCTTTCACAATAATAAGTTGACGGTCGGGGAATGTATGCTGTACCTGTTCTAGTCTTAGGATAGATTATAAGGCATATCAAGCTATGACAGGACTAGCAAGTTGCTAGTGGTAAATATATGGTTTTAATAATAATCTGACCCAGGCCCCAGGCTGGAAACAGTAATGAATGTTTAAAAAAAAATTTAGAGAGTGATAATTTCCAAACATAAACAATATTTGTAATTTATATAGATTAGTTTCTATTTTTTATTGATTGGTTAGACATGTTTATGAGGGCTTGTGTGTCTGAGAGAATTCCAGTTTATTTATTTTAATTTTACTGTAGTACTCAACGTGCACTTTCTAAACACACCTACTTAATCAGGATAAAACACACAGATAAATCTTAATTATAACAGAATAATGAACACAAACGCCTGGCCATATAATTTATATAAATATAACCTCTCACCGTAGCTACAGGGTTAGAGTAGTCAAAAACAAGTCGAGGGGAGTTGGGTTTAATACCAGGCTGTGTTGGTAAAGATAAACCTACTTAATGTTTTTAAGGGGATTAATCCTGGTACATAGCTAGGCGTGCTGTCTTAATCTAATTTCTAATATTTCCTCGGTCCCGGCAAAGATTTATCTGATTACCAAACCCTTCCTTCACCTCTGACAAGACATCTTGTGAATGTGAGGAATGCCAGGCCTCCACCGTGGTTCGGATTCCACGTTAAACTGTAGGTCCTTCATTTCATCTCACAATCACCCTACCATTACACATTAGCGTAAGTGCGTATAACCCGAACGGGTAGTAAGACACGGTAATAATAATAATTATAATAATTTCTAATATTTACGTTTAGAAAGTGTATGTTAAATATAACAACACAAATATTTTGGCCAACCACTGTACCAAACCAATAGTCACTTAGTATTGATGTAAAGTTCACTTGGTCTTGCTCGTCAATGACGGGGGGATTATAATTCTACACCCAAACAAGTGTAATGATTTTTTATTATTAAATAGTTACCCAATCTACCTCTTTGATTAAGTGTGGGTACATTTCCTCTTGATTATATTTTCTTCATCCCTAAAACATTAGCGTAATTGAAGGTTATAACCCTAACGGTGAGACGCTTTGGGAAAGAAAAAAAAATTAGCTCCTCTATCGTCAATAACTTGTTGTTTACGGGATTTAAGAATTCCGTTTAAAACGTGCCTAGTAATCAATGACGGTTACTTTAATCCCTCAAGTAAAGTTTGTAATTTTACTCCCTCTATTTCCCAACCCCCCACACCTCCCCCTCAAGTATCGCTACTCGGTTACCTCTCCTCCCCCTAGTTCGCACGTTGTCAGGGTTGATAGCTTCCCTGATGCGGATTAACTCGGCATAATTCCCATCCCGCTTAGCCCCGCAACCCCTTCACCCACACCTACGAACATACAATGTCCGGCCAGAGCGCTTCGTTTAATTAAATCAAAGTCGAAATGAAGCTGCTTGTTTTGTTACTTAGCAGAATGGGAAGAGGGGGTGTGTAAAAGATAGGGGGTGGGGGGATGTACACAATGAAATACGTTTAAATAAGTTCCACGGTTTGTCTGATCCTCGGGAGTTAAATATAGTTTAAAAAAAAAAGAGTCGGCGTTAAAATGGAAAACAAATTCTAAACTTTTTTACAAAAACTATTGTTTCACATGATCAATATGGTTGATGATTTAGTTTTTTTATTGGTAATCTCAACATCACAGGTTTATTAATGACTTGATCAAGATTTGATGAGTGTAAAGGGTAGTCAGAAGTGATGAAAAAAAATAGAACACAAGCTTATCGTGTAAATATTTAATTCTAAGATTACATTTGGTCAATTTTAGTTTTAAAAAAGAAATAGTCTACACAAAGCATGGATCATTGGTAATTAATGTAAACCTTGTGTAAATAGAGGGTAGCTTATATAAAATGCCCCCACATTAGAATATAGATATTGTAGGAAAACAATAAATCTAATTAACATGTATCTCCCCAACCCCAACCCCCCTCTTTCAAGTTCAGATTTGAGCTTTGGCGGCCTTTATCTTTATCACGCTGTGCTGTTACACGCTCAAATCTTGTGAAACTAGGCAGATTTAATTAGTAGTCATGTTCTGATAAACATAATGATAACCGTTATATATTCGGATCCTTCAATATAGAATATAGAGAAAGTACAGTATTTACGAACATTTTCTTAACCCCGAGCTTACGATTTATCTTGCCGTTGTATGTGCCCCAAAACTAAAATATCATCTATCACAATTCGGTCTGTACCCATGTATGCCTGTCTGTCCAGGAAGCTCCAGCTGAAACAGTTAAAGGGATTAGCTCAAACTTTTTATTTTTATATTATAAAGAAACTAGTCATTCATATAAGATGAATAAATCTTAACTTTCGATATCAAATTAAGAAGAGATTACAAATGACTGAATTTTGACCTTTCAAACTATTTTAAAATTGTTCTAATTATTTTCTTTAAATTGGATATCTTGGGAAAGTTTTACATGTTAAATAGTACTATTATACTTGTTTTTCAGAGGTAACAACAAATTTATTTAAGGGTGTTTTATGATTGCATTTTTTTAACTTGAGGTCTTTTGAAATTTATAATTATTATTTTTTCAAAATATAGATTTTGAGACCGTTTTAAATAATAAGAAATTTCATTTGTTCCAAATTATAATAAAATTTATTAGAAAGTAAATACGACCGTACCGTTTATTTTATTATTTATTAAAAGTCTAATTTTTTTATGTCTAGGTTATTTTATTTCGCTATGATCCTTTCTACCAATTTCTTCTAGCAATTGTTTCGTTTTAAAGCTAGTTTTTGTTTCTGTGGGCTCATTAGGAAATAGACCTGGCTTTCTAATCTCGTTCAAATATTACAATTTCACTTATTTTTACATTGGCTCTACGCATAACCAAAAAATCTCAACACTTTTCTAATTGGCACACTAAACTAAAGCTAATAACCAACTCCCTCATCTTCCTTTTCTCGCTTGTGAGGTCCTTCCCCCCCCCCCCCATTTCCCC
>CABFVX010001844.1:57529-73579 GCA_902151425.1 Timema shepardi | reverse complement strand
ATATATATATATATATACATTGTAGTTATTGATCATGATAGCCAGAGCTGAATAAGAATATTCTATACAATTTTACTACCAGTAAATAATATAAGTTAGAACATCTTCTATTAAAATTTTAATTCATTTTAGATGAAATATAATATAAAAAAGGTTAGCTCTATTTTCTGGCATGTATTAAATAAATTAAAAAGCCTTTATATTTCAGTTTTTAACTTTTTTACTTTCGGTGCAAGACTAATTACCATGATAACTGTCTGCTGACGTCACTCACTTTAAAAAAAAGGAATACGCATTGTCAACCACCCCTTCATGTTTATCTGTCTAACCACGCCACTGCTTTGCGTGGTCGGAGGTTCCAAGACCGAAGTAAGTGATGGGAAAGCAAGTAACAGAACGTACGGAAAGGTCCCACCATCCCCCCCCCCCTCCACCCACATTCTCCCCACCATGCAGCGTCGCTTCGAAGGATTGGCGTCTTGTGGTGGGGTTGATAAAGAGGAGTGGAGGGATAACGAGACCAGGGTAGAAGGGAAATAGGAATAGGGGAGAGGTATGACGTCATCTCTTCCCCTGAAACGCGCTTGAATTCCCCTCTCTCCATCCTCGCCGCCCCTACTCTTGGTTGGAATGAATTATCTGCCAATGTGCAACAGGACAGGACAACACAGAGATTCATTTGGATAAAAAGGGTCTAACACCCATTACATACACCAATTATCCAAAATTTAGCAAGCTACATATTTTAATTCACTTAATGACGCCTTTCACCAAATACCCCCCAAAAATGTGTTCAAACTGTCATTAATAATATAATTTCTTTCACATACTGTCAGAAGCGGCTCTAGGGTATGTGAGCCTATAGGTGGGGTCATTTGCGACCCCCTCTCTCCTTTTTACATTAAAAAAATCCAACCAAAACTGCGGAAGTAGTCTAAATTCTGAATATTTATTTGGCTCTAAGAACTAAGAGGAAAATAACATAGCCATGTAACCTTAGAGCAACATAATTCTTGTTATGTGGGGACAAATTTGCCACTGAAATATAACCTTTGCTTACCCTGAAAAAATAGCAAGCTTATTTATACCCTGAGTTGGGTTGGAAGAACATTAGAAAGAATTCAGGCATATTTGTTTGCGGCTGACGATGAAAACATTTCACAATATTATTAGTGTTATTTTATATATTTTGATATTATCTATCAAAAGTGACAGATGCAGATAACATGACTTGATGTATGAATAAATTAAATTGGTTTCATTAACCTAAGTAACTAAATTCCAATGTTCTTCCTACCAAAATCATATTAGCATAGTTTCAGGTGTACAATACATTACCAAATTATATATATATATTTTTAGCAACGCGTCTTACTACCCGTTCGGGTTATACGCTTTAAGTACTAATTAATCTAATGGATTAGGAATTGGGAAGGTTTAATTAGGGGAAGTGAACCCGCATTTGTGTGGAAGGAGAGTGGAAAACGATTTAGGAAAAACCACCCCCAGTTCACCCGACCGAGATTTGAACCTCTATATCCCCGTCCTCAGCAGTCGAGCTCAACACGACAAGCGCGTTAGCCAACTACGCCACCAAGGCGGGTATTTCCAAATTAATATTCACTCAAATGTTCTAATTAGTGTTCGAACACAAATCTGATTAAACTACGAAAAATACCAGATATTTCCTACAAATACTATACCCACACTTTTGGATGAGAGGTCAAAGGCAGTAGACTTACATTGTGATTGGTTGATTGAAAGGCTATGGCTAGAATCCCATCAGTATTCACTTGGGATGGGTTTCCCCATGCTAATAAGGGTGAACACTCCATAAACCAGTGTTATTATTATTAGCACCGCGTCTAACTACCCGTTCGATTTATACGCACTTACGCTAATGTGTAATGGTAGGGTGAGTGTGAGATGAAATGGAGGACCTACATGTTTAACGTGGAATCCGAACCACGGTGGAGGCCTGGCATTCCACACATTCACAAGTTGTGATTAATACACGTCTTGTCAGAGGTGTAGGAAGGGTTTGGTAATCAGATAAATCTGTGCCGGGACCGAGGATTGAGCCCCGGACCCCAGCGCAGAAGTCCGACACCTTACCCCTAGACCGCCAGGTCACCTATATAAACCAGTGTTATCCAACTTCTATATTCACGTAGCCCCAGATATAATTTACCTTCAATTTTGTACCCCGAAGAGCCCGGTATATTGGTTTAATGGTAAGCTTTCCTGACTATTAATCTGGAGGACCCAGATTCGATTCCCGGTGGTACCATATGTATTTTCCCTGAAAGGGTATTGTTACTATAATAGCCATGGTCTGATTATTTAGGCATAGGTAAGGTTTAAGACTACTACTGTCATCACATAATCATAATCATCATCACATCATCTCATCGGGACGAAGTATCCGTACATATATGGTGCCCCAACCTCAGACGACGGCTACATATCCGCCACTCTCAGTAGAAGATCAGGCAGGAATGTCTAGCCGACAAACCCACGTGACATACGCTAACAAAATAAATTTGTTGATGCATAATGCAAGATAAACTTATTGCAACGTCTCAAAGTAAAACTTAAACACCCAGATCACATCGTATTGTGATAATATTCATGTTAATTTTCATGTCTCCCCGTTGATACGCGTACCCCAGGTTGAATACCAATGCTCTAAGCTATACTTTTAATCTATCACTACCATTAAACTGTTACTAGCTGTTGTATTAATCGTTCAAATAAAATAATTAATTCAAACAATAATAATATTATTGTTTAGGTATAATTTTAACTTGCACTTAAAAAAATTAGTTTAACATAATATAGTTTTAAAAAATTAATATTTTATCAATTAAAACCTGATATTTACTAAATTCCCTTCATATAAAATTTATAACTCAACTGATGTGGTTATCACAAATATTTAGTTAAATTTAATTAAACACTCTAGTCAATTTAACAAGTTTATATATCATACATAGCTATAGTTTTATATATATTAATGCATATGTTTTCATAACTATCCTTTTAGAGTATTTTTTTGAGCGCCGCTTCTTACTACCCGTTTGAGTTACACGCCTTTATGATAGTTACACTAATGGGTTAGGGATTAGTAAGGCTTGATTGAATGGAAATGCACCCAGATTAGCGTGGAGAGAAAGTGTAAAACTATTTAGGTAAATCACCCTCAGTGCATCTGACCAGGATCGAACCTTGAACTCCCTGTCATTGACACACTGGTCTAATGGTAGAGTGGCACGTTATATATATCACGTGGCCACCGAAGTGGTTAAAAAAAATGAATGTATCTCAAAAACGACATACATAACCACTACTAGGAAATACTTTCCAAACAATAATTAATCTTTCCTTTCGAAAATAAGATTTTAAATTGACTTAATAGTTTACTTTCACTATTAAATCAAACGAGCTATTTTCCCTTATATCGTTCTTATCCAAAGGTGTAAGTGGTTGTTGAGCCCGCATACTAGTTAGAAATCAGCTAGGACATATTAGGTAGGTATCGGAACAAAAGTGGCATATAAGACTAAGTGAAATCCTTTTCTTGTTCAACCTTAGTGGTAAGTTTCTGGACAAATTCGTTGAAAGTGTCTCAAAATGATTAAGTGTATTCAAGCACGCGTTGAGTTATTTTACAGTCTACCTCGGTGGTCTTTGGATAAAGTTCTCGCCTAAAGACCCGATGTTCGTGGGTTTAAGCACAGCTGGGGGTCAACGGATTTTTCTTGAGTGATAAAAATCCATAGCACAACTTCCTCCGGAAGGGAAATAAGATCGTCGGTTCCATGTAGATTGTGGTGTTCTCGTATTCCCTTCCTAAGGAAGTTGTGCTACGGATTTTTATCGCTCAAGGAAAATCCATTGACCTAAGTTGGGTTTGAACTCACGAACTCACTCCAAGACCACCGAAGTCGATTTTAATTTATCGCCATGAGAAGGGGAAGCCCCCAATTTAAAAAAAATTATAGCCTATATTTTTAGCCATTTTTAGTCATGCCGACCTGATTAGATGGTTATATGGCTTAAGGCGCCACTCTCATGTTAAATTAGACTGCCGATGACAGGAAGATCGGTGATTGAATCCCGGTTAGTTGGATTTTTTCTTAAATGTTTTACCACTTTTCTTACATGCAAATTTGGATACACTTCCTCTAAATTCAACCTTATTGGTCACTAGATAATTATCATAATTAATACTTACCTGAACAGATAGTAAGACAAGATGCTAAAAAACAAGCTATGCCTATATGATTTTAAGTGTTTTAATGATCGGTCTACATATGTCTTGTCTAAATTCACTTGTCCATTTGGTTTGAAATTAGTTTTTATTTTGTTGTTATAGTTACAATAAAGAACAAGATTTTAAAAAAAAGATTAATTGAACAATAAAGCCCATCAAAATGTCTTATTATATTTATAGGAGATTTTAAAATTCAGAAAAACATTTACATTATGTAAGATTTAAGTAACTGTACTCAGCCGTAGATAATAGGGGGCAACATTAGCCAAATATTCCATTAAAATAACAAACACAAGTATCTTTTAATTTGATTTATATCCACTAAGTTGATATTATTTATATATTTTTTATGAAGTTTCTATTTTGTTGAAAGCTCTGCTTGGCTACGAGTCGCGCTGAATGTGACAACTGTTTAATGCATTTGTTCGCTAGTCAAAAAGTGTTAGCTAACTCTTCATCATCGTGAGAGAGAGATAAATTGAGTGGTTTAGTTTGAGAGAGGATGTGGAGCGAGGGAATGAATACTTTACTTCAACATCTGCAAATATATTTATGGAATTTGGATTTGTAATATATGTTTAATGGACACGAATATCTTACAAAAAGTAATTGTGTATTTGTTTTTTACGAGCATTTAAAATATGTATATTTTTTTTAGTTATTGCATTTTATCTTAAGTGTTTAATATCTCTATTCACTTGACCTAAATCCTAAACTACACATTTACAATATAGGTCATCTGATATATAGCGATACAGACACCTTAAGCCGAGTGACCACTGTTGAGGGTACTTTGATACTTGTGAACCTTTTTTTTTTAATCCCTGCTACGTTTTAATAACCTTCCAAGTTATATGTATTTTATTTCAAAGATTTTTTTTCTTACCAACGCGTCTTACTACCCATTCGAGTTATATGCTTATGTACTAATTCCCCTAATGGTTTTTAGGAATTAGGAAGAATATATTTATAGAAAGTGTAACCGTATTAGCAGAGCGAGAGAGATGGGAAAACCACTTTGTAAAAACCAACCTCAGTACACCCGATTGAGATTCCAACCTCGATCTCCCCGTCATCGACAGTCTAGTAATTTAGAGTTAAAAGTTATTTGATAAATTTAACTTCAGGACACCTCATCGTGTTTAGACCCCTGTTGGGCCAACCAGACTATATGAGCCTGACGTTTAGTCCGTTAGCCCATCGACAGTGGTCGATTTATTTTTTGTTTGATCAAATTGTCAATGGTTAAGCCAAGATCAATTTAAAATGTATCCCACATTAGTAGTAATAGTATTTGATGTAGTAGTAGTAGTAGTAGTAGTAGTAAGTGTAGTTATAATAATAAATGTAATAGTAGTATTCAAAGGTATGATTGTCATACAAATATTAAATTTGTAATAGTAAATAAAGTAATGAGTACTCGTGTGTTAGTTACTATACTCGATTACCAAAATAACTTATGCCCTTCTTGTTCCACTGACAACAGCATGACCTGCCGCGGCTCGGTTTGGCTTGGCGAATCCATTACCTCTCTCTTTCACTCCTTTGTTCTTTATCTCTCTCTCTCTCGCTGACACGACGCTGCCGGCGTCGCCTTGTGGCATTGTGCTGCTCTGCCAAATCTCAAGAGATGTCACTATTCCATAGCGGTGTGCGCATGCGCATGCGTTCCACCTACCTTTCCCTCGTTCTCTCCCTTCCCATACACACTACATACACTCTCTCTCTCTCTCTCTCTTCGGATTTTCCTTCCTTCCGTACGCCTTTCTCTTTCTCTTTAGTTTCCACCCCTTCGTTTCTTATCCCTCTTTTCTCCACGTATTCGGTTCTAGATGCAACATACGTCAACCTCCCCTTCCCCTCTTACTATTGAATTTACCACCCCTTCTCAATCTTTTTTTTTTCTCTCTCCCTTAATATCTTTTTCTCTCTCATGATTTCATCCCTCTGGATATTTTTCACCCTTCAATACCCCCCCTCCTTCTTCTTCTTCTTCTCTACCATTTCATCAAAACTTTTACTCCATCCTTTCTTACTTCCGAGGAAGCGTCTCTGTCATGACCCAGATTGAAACTCTGCCATACTTTCCCTTCACCCCCTCCCCCCCCCCTTCTTAACCCGTTTTAAAAAAAATCTTCGCGTACTTTGCTCTGCAAGTGAACTAAATAATCCACCTGTTCGGCTCTCAATTTAGCTGAAAGATTTATTAGAGGAAACCTCCGGAAGGGGGCTGTCGGCGGCTGGTCCCTCGGTTCGATGCCAGGGGAAGGAAAGGGAAAAGGGAGCAAGGGGGGAGGGGTGCTACTCGGTTGAATGAACGAGGTCGGGAACCCCGAAATACTGAGACTTTTGAAATATATTGAGTTTTATATTGAAATTTTTGATAACAAAAGAAATAGTATTGATGATTTATAAAGTACACTTCCAATATCGATGGTCACATTGTCTGACACGTCACTGTATTGTACTGAATCGCCAGTGATGGGGAGACCGAGGCTCAAATCTTGGTCAGGTGTGCTGAGGATGTATTTTTTTTCCTAAATGGTTTCACACTTTCCTTCCATGAAAATGCAGGCACATTTCCTCTACGATCGTTGTAGTTGACTCATCCCTATTCCACAAACGTAAATATTATATGTATCACATACACCTTAATAGTGAAACTGACCATTTCATGAATTGGGCAAATTTTTGCTCATTCTGTGAACTTGTTTCTTCGCTTGAACATTTCACGAACTGGGCAAAAATTGCATCAACACTTGCCCATTTCATGAACTGAAACTTATTGTACTATCTACTACAAGCTTAACTGAAATTCGTTTAAAGATATTACACTAAGATAACCCAACCTAGCTAAACCTAACCTTCCATTCTAAAATAATTAAAAGCTAAGTTAACTTAAAGACTAAACCTGTTTTTCGCTTGTATATTTGATGGACCGGGGTAAAAACTCGTCCAGTTCATTAGTTGTGTAACAATTGGAGCTGCCCAGTTCATGAACTGGATAGCACAATCTCTGCACCATTCATAAAATGAATTATTTTATGCCAAGATAGTGAAATGGTCATCAGTTCAAATAAAGGGCAGAGTTTTTCCCGATTAATGAATATGTGCATATTCACATATGGGTTGTATTATACGTATGCTACCCGAACGGATGAGGAGAAAAAATGAGTGCGTTTAATACGCGCGGTTTATTACTAAAAGGGTGAGGAAGGTATAGGAAGTGCACCCGTATGGAGGAGCTATACGGGAGGGAGGGGGGGAGGGGGGGTTAACTAAGCCATAATGGTGAATACATTACGGGAAACAAATCACATTTAGTGAACAAGTTTAGGATTCAAATCCCAACTTACCCGACAATGGTTACCTTGTCAAATAACTAGTTTCTTATTTTACACAGCTCGATTGGCGTTGTAGAAAAATTAATTGTTAGCTGTTCTATCACCTGAATATATTAAATATAAATGATGATAATTGATTTATTATAAATAAAACTCTTATACAAAATTTTAAAAAGATAGAGAACAATGTTTCAAATTTATTTTAAACATAATAATGCGTATTGTGTATCATAGCTTAGTAATGGTATTGTTTTTAGAGTTACATAAATTAGAGTATAAATTATTTAAAATAAAACTTATACTTGCTTAATCTCAAAAATAAGTGTATAGTTTAGTATGTAGCTATTTGGCACAGTAAATAAAAGGTTCAAGGTTCGAATCTTGACGAAAGTAAGGTATTTATGTGTACACCACAATGTTTGTTAGGTGGTTGTAGATAAAATGTTATAGAACACATTCTTGTAAATTTAATGTAATACATATTTAAGTAAAATATACCACAAAAGCCCGCACCAGTGGTCATAGGGCCTATGACGTCGGTATCATCTGGTATGGTTTGCAAGAGACGGTGAGGTCGAGATTCAAATTTCGACGGGGCGTATTCTCATATTTTTTGTGTTTGTTTTTTGCTAAACCATTCCCATTTCCTTCCCCGTGAAAACGTGAGTACATTTCTTTAAAACATATCTTTTGGCATCAAGTATTATAAAACTTCAACTTCTCTTCGAAAACAAATTCTGGCTTTGCCCATTATTAAGTTTTGCTAATAAAAAAAAATCAACAAATAAATTATTTGTAAATGTTCATTGGCTGTTATGCTTATTAATTTTTTTTGTTAATTTTAAAATAAAATTAATTAAATTTGTGACGTAGTTAAACATATTAAGGCGAAACATTTACAACAGTTTTGCTATAAGAACATTTTCTAAATATATTTTAATTCTAAAGTAAAATAAATAGTGATAATATGTATTTACCAATTATAAAACAATTAACAAATACATTTTTAACTTTGACAAGGTAACGTTCAACTTTCATGTTTTAGCATCGTTTTCGTTTCTAATTTAAAAAACTGAACTTTAAACAGAACCTAATTTAATGAAAGATAGGTAAACAAATACAAAAAATTGAGAGAGAAAAAATTTCCTTATAATTTCGAATGAAATATAAACGAGTCACAATATATACCTTTTTATGGAGGTGCGGGTGGAGGGGTCTCACTTATATCTCCCAGTAAATAGATTAATACCATTTCATAGCCCATAGGAAAAAACTTTATTTATTTTTTCTTCCATCCAAAATGTTACTCAATCCTCCAAGAAGTTAAACTCTTTTAATCCCTGCAATCACTTCTTGATTAGGAGTGTACCGTATTTTAAGGGACGAAGGAAGGACAATAGAAAAGCTATACTTAAACTCTTAACCATATACCCGAGAGTCTAATTTTAAAAGAGAACTTCTTGGCCGGATTCCATTTTTCAAACTCTGCACTTAAAAAATTTACAGCCTTTATCGTTTCTAAAAAAAAAGAATAAAAAGAATAAAAAGATGAAGAAACAATTGCGAGGAGATGAAAATAAACTACTGGGGGCTGCGTAGAGGAGCGCATGCGCATATTTTGGATCTTGCCAGGAGGAGAGTTTGCCCTTTGCAACCAGGGGAAGGATTATAAAACAGCATTTTTTTCCCCACGTGGTACAAATCTCAATTAAATACCCAGAAGTGATGACAGGATAGGTTATATGGTCTAGTGGTCAAAGCTCCTTCCTAATATTTAGAGGTCTCGGGTTTGATCCCTGGTGCTTTCAGATATTTCTGTGAAACAGTGTGTCTGGGATGGGGTCAATAGACCCTCATAAAGTCGAATTAGGAGCTACTTGAATGTAAAAAAGTAGCAGCTCTGGTCTAGATAACTAAGATTAACGGTTGGAGGGCTCGCTGTGATGACTAAATAATACCCTCCCTCCGGAGAAGCTGGATCTATCTTCACCAGCTGACGGCGGCCTCTTGGTTGGCATAGCTCAATGGTGGGCTGACTCCATGAAGAAGGTATTATAGCTCATTCTCTAAAGAAAATACTGTAAGCCCAATTTACCAGAAATATTGCTCTTAGGATATATTGGGTGTTACTTTGTGTCTGTTCAGAATTCACCATGAGTGTAAATTAACCCATCTGGGATGAATGATTTTAATTAAATTAACCATAATGCCTATTTGGTGAATAGAAATATATTTTATGAAGTGGGTTGCACCTTAACTTAACGCATAAGCGATACGTCACAGGTAACCGTCGTCCTTAAAGACAAAACTTTTATATTGCAATACAAAAGGAGTGTAGATATATTTGTCTATATGGGCTTGCGTGTACTTGCCATCCAGCATGTATACGCGATTTATAAATAAAAAGTGTGAAGAAGGCGCGAAGACGCTGTATATAATTAGCCTTCATCACTCTCAGTGGCGTGAGGCGTCCGATACGCGCCAAGGGGGTGGAGGGGAGGGGGGCAGCACCCAGATGCTGCGTATGATGTGGACCGTTGCCCACTGCTCTCTCTTTTTCCCCTCACCAACCTCCTTCCTATATCACCCTTTCTGAGAACGTTGCCAACTTTTGATGTGCCCTTTCTCACCTTTTTCTTTCTATCTCTATATATAATACACACACACATATATATATATATATGTATGTATATATCTACCTCTCACTCATTATGGCACAGAAAGTATTTCTCACCTCTCTCACACAATATATAGTTTTCTCCCCACCTCTCTCTCTCCTTATATCTCTCTCTCTCTCTCTCTCTCTCTCTCTCTATCTCTATCTTCTTCCCTTCTACTTTTCAAAACGTCAACATATGCGAATTCCTCTCCCGACAGCCTCTGAGTTCCATCGCCCAAACTTGTTTTGATTCAAAGCAAAATGTTACGAGTGACGGTTTACACGTAGAGAGAACAAAGTGGTAGAGAAGCTTTTGGATTTTGGCTCATCCACCTGGGTCCTATATATTATACTTTTGTGTGTTTGAGTGTGTGTGTGTGTGTGTGTGGAAATAATTTAGTACCCATGTTTTCACAACATTTAAAATAGTAATACAAAAACACAGGGGGGATTATTGATACGTACCATTTAGTTAGACATTATTCGCTCAATAAATATTGAAACCAAGCGTTTGAAAAACATATCAACAGTCCAATTTACATAATAAGGGCCTTATCTAAAAGATAGAAGGATAGAAAAATTACTAGATCTTCTTTCACGTATTCATACGTAAAGCAATATGATCTGTAAATGTCACTTTTGATAGATAGTACCTTTATCTATAAATTAACAATAGAATTATAGTGAATTTTCATCATTTAACCACAAGTATGTGTGTGCGGGAATAAGTAAGTCCTCTTACCCATATGCTTATAATACTTCCCCTCTTTCACTGACGAGTTTAAACACTCTCCTTACTATTTTCACCTGTACAACATTGACATGTGTTTGAAAATTGACTTTTTAATGTTTCCTAATCTATATATAAATATGCTTCAACGAAACTCTTTAAATTATATCCAGGCCGGAAAATTCCTACTGATAGTTTTCGTGAATAAAACAACTCGCCTGAGTTGTAGAAGATTTAAAAAGTAAACAGATTATTTTATTTTACAGAATAAGACTATTTTTTAGAATAATTTAATACTTCATGTTTTTTTTGTTCAAATGTTATTGCATCTTAAAAACCCAGTGAATAAAGTGCAAATACGTGGGAAATTTTACTCTTAACTTGACGCTACGTCAGAGGTAGGTAACGTCCTTATAACATAACATAACATCTCTATTACATAAGAAAGCCAATTACCCCTTCCAAACATGTCCAAGTAACCTCCTGCATTATGTTTTATTTTATTTCTTATCGTTGTTTATTTTTGTTGACATCCTTGACACGATCACCCCTTGGTCCCCTGGTCCCCTCGTCTCCTTCGTCTTACCTTGATTGCAGACAGATGGGATGCTGGAAACCTACAAGAGGATTCTATGAAGCCACTCTGTCAACCGCAAACTTGACAAGAAATATCCTGTCATCACCTTCTAAGAGTAATACATTTAACTCTACACATGTGGCCTTGTTTCAACACATGTGCAATGCTAATGTTGGACATTTAAAACCAAGGACAGATAATTCACAACTTACGTAAATACTATGTAAAAAGTTAAGAAGGTGCAGTACGACTCTCTATCATCAATGGGATCTTCAATAAAAAGAAAATTTAGCATTATTTCTTAATAATTAAAAGTAATTAAATGTAGTTTAAAAATGGCACATGGACGTGGGAATGGGACATGAGATTATTTGTTTATGTGCAAGTTTTAAACATCAAGACAATTAATGGTGTAATTTAAAGCCTACGGTTGAGATAAAACGGGTAGTTTTGGATTGAGTGGAATCATATTGAAGTGGAGTATGGTAAAACCACAATGTTAATATTAATTCCAGTGCACCTAAATGGGATTCGAATTTACAACACTAGAAAAACACTCACGATATGACAGATGCCTTTATATTCGTGTCCACTGGTGTGAATTTTAAGTATTAACCCTACAAAAATTGAACATTATATCAAAGTAAGATATATTAGGGTGAAAGTGAATTATCTATATAATTAAGAACTCTATTCTTTTCAACAAAAATTATCAGGGTTCAATCCTACAAATATTCATGATTAAAAAAAGAAACTTTATATATCAAGGAGATGCTCAAACAATTATATTATTTAAAAAATATGAAATTATTTTAAATCTGGAACTAAAATTAGAATAACCCCCTTCGGTGGAAGAATAGTCTAAGACACTACTCTCGCAGTAGACTAGACTGCCGATGATGAGAATACTCGGCCAGGTGTAGTGAGGGCGGTTTTTATAATTGGTTTTCCACTTTACCCTCCACTAAAATGTGGGTACACCTCCTCTAAATATAACCTTAATCATACCTAAACCATTAGCGTAATTAGTATATAGGGGTAGAACCTGAACGGGTAGTAAGAAGAAGTGCTTAGAAAAAATTACCATCACAACACCGACCGCACAGCCAACAAAGCGAATAATCTTTTATTCAATGTGGCTGTTAATTGGTTTTGAAAGGGGTTCTTATATTATATTTTTTATAATAGGAGCACACACTGGTGTCCTTCCTGATCATTGTCAATTTTATATTATTTTCCTTAATGTATTTCCACTCTTTTTCCACTCAAATTTCTGGTATATATCCTCTAAAACTCAACCTTCCGCTTCTTTAAGACTCCAATCGACTCCACTCGCAAAAGCACGCTCTAATGCTTATTGAAAGGAAGTACAAGAGTAATTTATATTGTGTACCGACATTACAGATCACATCATTATATTAACCCTACCTTAAAATGAAGGGTTGTAACAATGCGCGAAGGTGAAAACTCTAAAACGTTAGCGTAATTAATTAATAGGCGTATAACACAAGCGGTTATTGAGACACGCCAACAAAAATAACCTCACCCACCCAACATGCCAATCATTCGAAGCCCCAACTATTACCAAAACAACGTCACATATCACGTTCTTCCAAGGAGTCTTTATTCTAATGAACGAATCTTTCACCCTTATTTTTGATTAACGCACACCTCTTGGTGCTAAAACAGTCCTCGTCACTTGACTTTAGGGGTGTGTAGGGGAAATAGGGAAGCGGGTGGATTCATTTTAATTCATTCTCTTCAGTCTGTCTGCTTGATCGTAGGGATTATAAATTCATTCATCATTCGATCAACCCCTAACTCATTATCACTCTCCTCTAACCTCTGCCCCTTTGTTTTCTCACAAACAATTCTAGAAGTGGTAGTCGTTTAAAAGTGATGAATGAACGGGAGAGAGATAGATAGATAGATCATCGTAGATTTGTTGTGATTGTGGCGCAGAGTAGGGCTCGATTTAGTTTGTATGATGATTTATGAAAGGGGGCTGAATATCTTGCTATTCCTAGATAGAGCCCTTTAAAAAATACAAATATAATTGATTATATTTTATTATATTATTTGTGATATTTTATAGATATCGATTACATTCATCAAAAGTAACAGCTGAAGATCTGACGTATGAACAAGTGAAAAATATTTGGTAGCGTTAAGGTGCTACATGCAAAAGCTCTAAGAAGTTGCAGACGTTTGTTAAGCTCGAATTATTTATAAAGTGATTTGATAATTTTTAATATTGTTTTTACCAAAATTTAGGCAAAAGGGCTGACCAGTTAAAAAGTTTAAATTTTAGGTTTAAATACTTTTAAAAAGTGTGATAGCTTACATGAAACCTTAATAACAATTCTCAAATTCTCTCCAAATCTTCATTTGTGAACCTATGAGCACATGACTTTACTTGATAAAGGAAGTCTTTATCTAGGATCATAGCCTTTTGCTTTAATCTCAGAAGCACACATTTTTTTGTAAAGCATCGTTGAATTTTTTTAAATTTCAAACTCAAAATTTAATCTTTTCAATTGATTAGAAACCGGCTGATAATCTTTCCCTATAATTTATTGAAAATTATATTTAAAAATATGAAGCCACTTTTTAAATAATCTGATATTTCCAAATGTTTGCAACTTGTCTCAGTGCCTTACCATGTAGCACCCTTAAAACCCTTCGTATAAAAGTTAAACTATCGAAAGGAAACTTAAATATAATTTTTTTTTTTTTTTTTTGCTATCAACATTTCTAACATTTAACTATATTTGTAGTATCAAAAAACCCAAATATGTGAAACGTGGACTTATCGTATATTTTTTTTAGCGCCACGTCTTACTACCCATTTGGGTTATACGCTTATGTGCTAATTTTTCTAGTGGTTTTAGGAATTAGTAAAAGTCAAATTAATAGAATGTGTACTCAAAATTTGCGTGTAGAGAGAGTAGAAAACAATTTAGGAAAAACCGTCATCAGTTCACTCAACTGAGATTCGAACCTTGATCTCCCCATCATCGGCAGTCTAGTCTACTGCAAGCTTAGCACGTTAAACTTAGCGGCCACCAAAGCAGACTATGAATAGATAAGATTAGTCTAAGTGCCTGTTCTTTCAATAATGTTATTATATTAAACGTTTTAATGGAAAAATAGTTATACTTCAGACTTGATATCAACCAATGGTATGTCTGTTTAGTGTGCTGATGGTCGTGTGATTGATTCCCTGCGTGAACAAATAATGCATCATAACTGAAACTTGAGTTTTCCCTTTCATGGCTATGAATTGACGCACTCAAGGAATGTCGTTATTTGTCTGTTCTGGATTTATGTTAGTTTTTCAAGTCTTTGCTGATATTATCAGTTGGTTCATGGTGTGCAAGTTAAATAACCCCTAGAAAGATAATTTTACTCAAACTGTGCATTTAAAAAAAGATGTGATTATAAAATAATTCATCCCACATTAAAATTAATAAAACTAAATTAAAGATTACATTTATCTTAATATGTCGTTAATTTAATGCTGTCTTTATAGCTATCTCTAAAAAATTTTATAGATAATTTGGAAAATGCAAATTTGAAATCTAGATTTCTGTAATCGAAAACCTCCAAGAGACCTTAAGTATAATTATATATTTTAAGATTGCCAACTAAATATATGTTGGTTTTAAAATGCCATTATGCATTCTAGTTAAAATTTAGCTCACACTATGAACATTTAACTTGCACATTTTAAGTTTAAGTTTGCAAAAAATCAAAAAATTTTAAAATAAATAGATATGCTAATTATAGTGCACATAATTCCAAAACTAGTTATGCCAGTTCGTCACTTAAGACCCTGTCTCACCATATGGATAACACATAAATAGTAAGCACGCCCAGCTTTCCCAGGCCGGGATTGGCTGAATTTGATCACGTGACCACGCCCCTTCGCTCTCTGATTGGATGTTGTATTTCCCCCTCCCCTTCTCCTGACTACACTCTCCTCCTTCTGATCCCCTTTCCAGTGTTCCAAACTTGTTTATGCTTGTCTCATCTGTTTTTTATTTGTGTTCATTGATTTTTTATGTGTGCTCAATGGTTATTTATGTATGCTCATTGGTTATCTATGTATGCGCATGCTTTTTTATTTATTATTATTGGTTATTTATGTCTGGGTAGGATTCGGATGGGCTGTTGGAGTTTCTTATTTATTTATTGGCGTGCAGTCCATGGCACCGGGAACTCCTGCCACATTGCTAGTGAGCACTGCTGCTTCCTCTCGCAAGACACTGTTGGACTGCCTTTCACTTCACCCCTCCCCTCCACACACTTCGTCATACCCCTTCTCAGGGGTGGTTGTCGGATGTCACAACAGTTACTTGCTATAAATTTAGAAAGATGGTGACAACGGCCTTGTTGAAGCGTCGTGAACTCTCCAAGGTCACTTGGTACATCGGTCGTGGCATTCTGAAGTTCACTGGCTTG